>JAXGGA010009227.1:0-52438 GCA_038373865.1 Uloborus plumipes | reverse complement strand
TTCAATTTGAACATTTTTTCGTTCAACATTGAACCGTTCAAGCAACCTTTCTCCACCTAATAACTTTTAAGTGAACCGTCTGAATTGAATAAACTTTTTTTGTTCGAAAGATCTCGGAGAGACTCGTTCCCATATTTTACTTTTCAATTTGAACCATTTTTCGTTCAATGATGAACCGTTCAGAAATTTTTTTACCATGAGCGCCTACTGGGAAATTTAAATTGAATGTTGATTCTAAACTTAAAGGCGGATTTCCTTCAAACTAACTTTGTAAGAAAACAGTTTTGATAAAAAATGTATGTTAAGTACTTTTCTGAAAAATCTTCTGTGAGGACTCTGAGTCCGACTCCGACTCCGCAAACATGGCGGAAATGCAGGCTCAGAAAAAAATGACTGACTGGGCAGACGACTTTTTGTTTATTTATTCATTTTTTTTTGTTTAATTTATTATTATTATTTTTATTTATTTATTTATTTTTTTTTTTTTGGCAGACGATATGTTTTTTTTTGATTACAAAAATTGTTCATTCACGAGAGTATTTTATTCTTTACTTATATTTAACAACTGGCAACGGATTAAAAATAAAATTCTAGATATTTTATTAACGAACGAGGTTTTTTTTCTTTCTTCGATAAAATGTGTTTTGATGTTCTTTGTACTTTTATTTTATTTTTTTATTTTTTTTTTCATTTGAAAACGATTGTGAAATTTTTCTACGGAAGAACTATAGCAGTTACATTCTTTAAAAGGTGCGACAAAACTTTATTTACTCGTTTATTTACTTTTTACGTGTCCTGATCATCTGATGAGAGGGGTATATTTTGCTTTTATAAATCAGCTTTAAGTGTTATAAAGGTATGTTTGACATGATTTTCAGTTTCAGATATTCAAGAGAATATTGATTAGATGCTAGATTGCCGATGTCGATGTACGGGAAAGTAGGCTCATTTAGTTCTTGACAGAACTTCTTGTTCACAATTGTATTTACTTTAGACATGAACAATTGTTAAATTAGCCTGTGTTATTTTTTCTCTCTTTTAACCATAGAGTCCATCTATTTCATAGACTATTTATTGGTTGTGTTACTATTTCATTAATTTAAATTTAGAAGCACTTGCTTTTTTGGCATTGACTCCTCTTAATACCACCAATGTAATGACCATTTGTTAAGAAGCACCTATTAAGCGACTATCATTATCAGGGCTGCCAAGAGAGATACAGCAGGCCCCTTGTCAGTTTGGTCTCTCCCCCCCCCCCACACACTTCAAACCTGTGGCAGGCAGTTTCCAACTAGGCTGACATGATGTTCTCATTGGCAACGGTCATAACCCTAACACAGAGTGGACATAACGAGGTTAATAATCTAGATGGTGCCAGCCATCTCCACCTCCACATTTCAGACATAAGACTAAAGGTGAAAGAAAGTTTCCAAACTCTTGTACTCATGGTAACTATCTGCTAAGCAACTTGCCATGTGACTATAAGCACCCACAGAGTTGACCGAGTGTACCCCGCACATACTCGATGAATTTGTTAAGGCCATGGGCAGGATCCTGACTCTAATACCCTTCCAACTAAACTTTCCATTGAATTTAGACAAAAGAAATTGTAATTTTATATTCATTTTTAGCAAACAGGATATGCAGTTAATATAAATTAATAATTATCTTGTGCACTTTTTTGTAAAAAATTTGTGGATATTTATAATAGATTGACTTTGTAATAGATTTATTTATAGTAGTTATTGGATGCAAAGAACATGTTGAATTTTATGTATTTTCATAATACTTTGGTTTGCAGAATACTTTTTCTTTTGTAAAAAAATAAAAATACATAATATTTCTTTGCTTTTATTTTGTAATCGTTTTAAATGATTGCATCTGAAAGAGCAGTATTTCATATAAAATGTAATAATCTTTCAGGAGATTTTGAAATGTTAAAAATTTGCATAATGTTAAAGTCTAAGTAAAATTTTACTATCATAGATAACCAAGATTTTTAAGTTTTTGTACTGAGTATTCATAATTGATCATACTTATAGCTTTTACTACATTTTAATGTTTCAAATTATTTCCAGAGCCGGCACATTACGATAGAAGGCCCAGTATTTTCCCCCTCTCAGAGCCCCAACCAGGGCCGAAGAGGCGACCTAGAGTGCTTTTCGCCCGCTAGGAGTCCGGGGCATTTGAGCGGTTCCAACATATCTCGCCATCGGCCTTACAACGTGTCTGTCTCCCCCGGTTTGATCCATAAAGCCAGTTCCAGTGCATCTGACCAAAGCTGCGTGTCGGAGAATTCCACCGTTCACCAATCATATCAGTACACATCCCAAGACCACCTTGGAATAGAAGCAAGACTCAATCAAGTGTCTCCTTTGTCTCAGCATCCAACTCCAGAAGCAAGATCAACAAGTAATAAATTCTGTGTACATTTGTTTCCTCGTATTATGCCACTTCGTATACAATTGAATTCAGAAAGTAGTTACTTTTAAATTTTATTTTAAATTTTAGATGTTTCCGTTTGATTTGTTTTTTGGAAAAAAAAAGGAGTTAGATTTAACATTTCTGTATTTTAACTATTTAGAAATCTTTTCTGAAATAATACTTAGTACATTTGCCCCCTTATCTTCTATCACTCCTTATTCAACTGAATTCAGAAATTAGTTGTTTTTAAAATTTCATTTTCAATTTTAGATGCTTCTGTTTGACTTGTATTTTGAAAGTAAAAAAAAAAAAAAGTAGCAAAGCTTAACATTTCTCTATTTTATTAATTTCAAGTGTTGTCTGAAATAATAGTCTAACCTTGTTAATTCGAACACACTTAAAATGAACGATTGCTAAAACCAAAGTATATTTTCTGTCCCACTCCTCTTGTTTGCTGTTTATTGTCCATCAAATAAAGAGGTTAAGAAATTGATTTTATAGTTCTTTTAGGGTTTCTTTTAACAACATTAGACTGTGTTTACAAATGAGATTTAAAAAACGGTAATGATGTTGCATGTTTCTTCTACATCTGTTAGTATGAAAATTTCCATTACTTCTCTCTTATTCCTGGACTTTTGAAACTTTCTTTTTTTACATACTTAGAAATTGAGAACACAAGTAACTCTGTATTCTGACCAGGAAACCATACAATAGTGTGATTATGAAAAAAAATTTAATTGGTAACAATTGAAAAAGTATTGCAAAATATGTTTCCGGACGCATAAATTTGTCCTGGTGTGACCATTACCAAAATATGAGGTTCTGAAGCCTGCTGAAGTTTTTGAGCGTAGTCGCCATCTTTCATTCAATTTGTATGTTGTTGTCCTGCCTCATGCAGATGGTGAAATTGAGTGATCAATTTCTTGCCAAGTCTAAATTTGGCACTTTACACTTTTTTGTCAGACTTTTTTAAAGACCTTATATATATCTCAATAAGGGGAGAGGGCAACTAATTTTTGCCTCAAAAACATGTCTCAAGATTGCTACCTATTTTATTTTTCTTTATTATTACACAAATCGTGTGGTTCCCTAGTAATTTGTAAACTATTACTCTGTATTCTCAGAATATAAAAATTCATTCAAAACTTCTCTACTCCTGTTAAATATCCAATTACATCATTTTTTCTGAAATTAAGATTCACAAAAAGTGTTACTTTTTCATTTCCCAGCATCTAGTGCCTCAGTTGCCTCCAGTGCCTCTGACGAATCCAACGCGAGCGATTTCTCAAGTCCAACTCGAAGGCCGTCCAGCGATAACCTCGATGACAGCAGGCTGCAGCTGCTCAGCGATCTCTCCCAGGCGCAGAATCTCGGGGGGCCCCCCGGGATATCCCGGCAGCAACTGCTCAGCGGGCCCTGCCCGATTTGCGGGGACAGGATATCGGGATTCCACTATGGGATCTTCTCGTGCGAGAGCTGCAAGGGCTTTTTCAAAAGGACTGTTCAGAACAAGAAGAATTATGTCTGTTTGCGGGGAGCGAATTGTCATGTTTCTATCAGCACGAGGAAGAAGTGCCCTGCTTGTCGTTTCAACAAATGCCTTCGAATGGGCATGAAGTTAGAAGGTGTGTTTTAGGTTCGAGTGTGTGTTGTCCATCTGTTTTGATTCATTTTTCTTTTTCTGTACCTAAAAGAGTCTTGGAATAATTTTTTTAAATTTTTATTTTGTAGAGGAATTTTCGGGAAAATAACATATGGGGAACTTTGATATACCACATACATCTAATTCATCCTTGTCTTAAATGATAAATTGTAATTTATTATGAACTTAACCCATTAAAAGTGAATACTTTTAAAAAATGAACATTTTTTCAATAGCTCATTCATTTAAGTAATTCAGAATATTAGAATAAGCGGTAAGGCAAGTTGAAAAAGCTTCTTTTGTTTTTGCAACTGTGAATTGACTAAAATGGCCACTTTAATGAAATATCTGAAATTCTTTTTACAAATTGTTTCTTTTTAATCCAAAATATATTTAAGTTTCTACAACATTCGAAAACATGGAAAAAAGAGCCTTTTTTTTTTAAATTTCCTAATTTTCTTTATTTTTTTGGGGGGGCACAATCAACAAGGGTGATCTAAAAATAATTTTATACAAGCAAAATTTCCAATTGTGCAATGAGTAATAGTTAATATTAGTCAGTTGAACCAGGCCCGTCATTTGGGGGTTGGCAGGGGGGTCAATTTCGCCCCCCCCCCCTGGCTTTGAGAAATCAATGCATTTACATATAAGTGGACATGGTTTTTAATGTTTTCTGATGAAATTGCATTGTGTTTGGACCCTTTGCCCCCCCCCCCCCCCTCCTGGAAAAACTTAAAATGACGTCCCTGAGTTGAACTTTCATTCAAAACTTTGAAATATTAAAATTTTAATAAGCAAGTTACCTTTATGCAAGGTTACAAAGCAATAACACAAAAGCATGGCTGTGAAATCAATTTTAAAAAATCACTTTTATAGAGTTACTAGCTGGGTACCCGGCTCTGCCCAGGTTTCTGCCGCATAATGTGTTTTAGTGAAACTCATTCATAATTATTTCAACATTAAAGTGCACATGTATATACATAAATGGTTACTTCTGTAAACAATGGGTTTTTTTTTGTCTGGATAACTTAAAAAAACTTCATTACACACCCTAAAAACAAATGCAAGCTACATATAATGTTAAAGTAAATAGGAAATGTTATAAGCTTGGTATATTAAAATAAATATATATTTACAGTATCAATCGTACTGGCGTCAACTATTTCCAAATATTGCAGTGAAATAAGTCCCATTATTAGAGTTTCTATACGTGTGACTCCACTGGTGAAAACTCAAGTGCTGAAAACCATCTTATGTACCTAATTTAGATTTTTTTTTTTGACTATAAATTCTTTCCATTTTCTATGTGTTGCCAAAATCAATTCCCTTTTTATTTACCCCGTTAGCGATTATTGGCATAGATGAATATAAAAATCCTAAGAAAGCAATAAATTTCATACTTACTCCAGAGAAGCCTTGGTTCAAAATTTTCATTATGATCACTATTAATATTGTTGTTGCGAGGCAACACATTTTTGCAACAATGGACTGAAATTTTAATCACTTAATGAGGAAACTATATGAAATTTACTGCTTTTTATAATAACTTTTTAAAACTAAGTTTTTTAGAAGTAAATTATAGCATATCCTGATTCCTGTTAATGTAGCTATCTACGGTAAAAAAAAAAATGGTTAAAATCGGTCCAATAGTTTTGAAGATTACCCTGGACATACATACATACAAAAGTAATCATTTATGTATATAGATGGAGAATCAGCAAAGAAGGTTTTCAGAGTTTGGTTGATTTTCATGTCAGTTGGTTTTAAGTCAACAGAAATTTGCTTAAGTTATAATTACCAAGTAGCATGAGTAAATGTAACATAGCTGTGTTTATATAAGTGTCTTTTCAGATACAATAGGTCTCCTGTCGTGCATGTTTTGGTAATCTCTCCCCACCCCCCTTTCGTTGCTGGGGATCTCTGTCTAGTAAAAATCAATTACTCTGACACCTTGTGTCTTGTATTGACACAGATACTTGGAAGTTAACGAGGGGTTATTTACATTTTAATTTTGGAATTTTGACAGACATCTTTTTTCCTTTCATTTATTATTATTTTCATGTAAGGATTTATTCAATCTACAAAAAAAAAAAAAAAAAAAAGTAATTGAAGCTTGTAGAGATAAACTTCCATGATATTATTCAGATCTCCATTTAGTGTTTCTTGTAGCTGCAATTGCTATAAAACCATGTTAGAGCTTCATTTAGTTTAGTTGGTCATTGGTAGTTTTAATTAGAAATTGTGTTTTCAATCAAAAGGATTTTTTTTTTTGTTGATTTACAAAGTAAAGGCTACTTGTTTGAAATATTTTTATTCACTGGTAAATATCTTCTTTCTTTAAAAAGTGAAATACTTGACTGCTTTATAGAATTGTAATAGCAAAAATGTTTGTTTTTTTTCCCAGTAAGGGTACATAAGTTGAAAAGTTTTAAATTGAAACCCATTAATGTATGGCACAGACTGTAAATATCAATTAGTTTTCATAACTTGTTTTATGCTAATATTGTTTTCCCCCCCCTTCAGCCATTAGGGAAGATAGAACGAGAGGTGGGCGTAGTACATACCAGTGTTCCTACACCTTGCCTACCACTTCACAGGGAGATGAACGTGTGCCTTTCACGGGTGATATCAGTATTTCTCCTTCATTGCTGCCCAGTGATTGTCATATAAAACAGGACATTTCCTCCTCCAGGTCTTCCAAAGGTACGGGATGTATCAAGTGCATATTATTTATTACCTGCGATCTTGAAAGGTTTTCAAATTGCATTTTTTCAGTTCTTGTGTAACAGAAGTTGTTTTTAGTTAATTGTTGCCATAATCAATGAAAAATAATAGTAATTATAAAGTTTTAAGTACTCCTGCTTTTTAATTATTGCCACAAAACACTGAAAAATAATACTAAAAAATTCAACAAAATTTTTTAAATTCAAGTCAAGTCATCAGTCTAAAAGCATTTTTAAAAGTTTTGAAGTGAAACTTTTTATGCAAAGGCCTTGAAATTCTGATCCCATATAAGAATCATGATACACTATGACACATATGTGTATATGATTTTATGTAAATAAATGAGTGTTAAACACAATCACTGCACAAAAGTAATTGATAAATATTAAAAGTAATTTAAAACTTTCACTTCTATTGTGTGTTTCTACAGCACTTTCTTTTTGTCAAGTATGAAGATTTTTTTACCCGTTGTTTCAGTTAAATGAGATCTATAAAATTTTACAAAAACCTTGCCAAGAAAACTTAAAATTATCCTTATTTAATGTCAAAAATGCATTGAATATTCTTTAAACTGTTCCAATGTACTTGTTTCTCTGTTTTAATATATTTTGTCCTTCTACATGTATAGAATCTGCAGGTGCCAATTCACCTGATGAACAAAATCAACCTATCGTACCACCTCTGATTCACGACATCCTTTCCGTCGAGCATTTGTGGCACTACACTGATAGAGATTCGTCGAGATCGTCTAACCAGGGTACAAGCAAGATACCTGATGCGGATCAAGATTTCTTGAGTAATTTATGCAATATTGCTGATAACAGACTGTACAAAATTGTGAAATGGTGTAAAAGTTTACCTTTGTTTCGAGAAATTGGGGTAAGTTTTTCGATTTGTGCTAGTTTACTTTTTCCTTTTTATGTTATCAAATTTGAAAGCATATAACTCATTAGCTAGATTACTCATTATTTATGTTACAATAATTCGTATGCTAGAAGATAGTTTTATACAATTATTGGTGGAAGGATCCTTACAAAATGATGCTTGGCTCAATAGTGTGCAAACCCTATACAAGATTAATTGTAATCAGTTTCATGCATTCATATTGGTTGAATTTTTGAACATCTTTACTTCGAAAATTAACAAAACTATGTGTGATGGTGTGGAATGTTCAAAAACATTAATCATTCTTATCAGGAGTAAAAGAGCTACATCGGTTTGTTTACAGGACTAATCAAACTTTTTTAAAGGAATTATATTTACTAGTTTTATGTGGACATCTATCAGAAGTAGTGTTAACTATCATTATTTGAAACTTGAAAATTTTTAAGTTCTATATAGTACATATTATATACTAAGTATGTAAGTTTTGTATAGTATGATTTTAATATCTTTTATTAGGTAGGCAGCTATTTTATTTTTATTATTGCAAAATAATGTCACATAAAAAAATCAGAAGTTTTGTTAAGAAAGGTTGGTATATATCACTTAGTCAAGAAAGGTTTCAGTAACTGGAACTCTTGGCAATTTTTTCAATTATCAGCAAATTGTTTAACGGCAAAGACTGTGCCCAAATGTTGCAAAAATGAAACGATTATTGCTGAAAATTTGGCGATAGTTTCAAAATTTCTACTATGATAATGCCCATTAGTTATACATTTTTTATCATGAATACCGACCAAGAACTCATCATAAAAGTACTACAGATCAAATGTAAAGCCAATTTTGCACCTGTCCTACAACAAAAAACGATTTTAATTGAAGTAAAAGTTTTGAAAAATCTTCCTGGATATATTTTTGTAAAACAAAAACTTAATCAAGTCTGACCATCAGGAATTTCTCCAAAAAGTAATGTAATTTGAAGCATAGAGTTATCCCCTTAACTGTGATTTTATTTCTTTCAGATGGATGATCAAATTGCACTCTTGATCAACTCGTGGTGTGAATTGTTGTTGTTGAGCTGTTGTTATAGATCTATGTCGACACCCAACGAGATTAGGATATCTCACGAGAAATCTGTGACAGTCACTCAGGCACAAGAGATGGGGTTGAGCCCTGTGATAGAGCGGATGATAAACCTCACAGAGCACCTGAGGAGATTACAAGTGGATCAATATGAATATGTATCATTAAAAGTCATCATCCTCTTAACCTCGGGTAACTATTCCTGTAAAAATTTTAACACGTCTAGTTTTGCAACTAAATCTTAATCTTGATTATTTTTTATTCATTTTAACATTCTTGGTTTTAACTTTCAAAGGTTTTGTCAATAAAATTCCTCTATTTACTCTCTTTTATTTATAATACATAGGAAAAAAAACATTGGATTCATAAAATGTTTTAAATTTCGACAGATTTGCATATTATGAAGTGTGCTGAGATTATTTTGACCATTTTTGAAAAATGTTTGTGTGTAACTTTTTGTGGTCACTTGTGCGCAAAAACTACTGTATGAAAGAAAATTAAATTTGGTCCACACCATATTTGAATTGATGCCATCAGTTTTTGGTGCTAATTCCCCCAAAAGCAGCCCCCAGTGTAGCAATATTAAGTTTTCTTCGTTATGTGTGACTGCTATGTCTCAGAAAGTAACGGGTGAATCTTGACAAAAATTGGTGCATTGGTAGACGTAAGAGGGTGCAGGTGTTGTCAGCAATTGCTCTTGAGCAGGGGATACAGATTAAGTGTTTAATCTCGATATTTGTTACTGCTATATTTCATGAAGTCAAAATAGGATTCATACAAAATTGGTCCATAGGTTGGCATCGGAGGGTACAAGAACTTCAGTTTTTGATGCCAATAGCTCTTAGGAGGTTGTTCAGTTGAATGTTCCTGCTGGTTCATTGTGACTGCTATATGTCTAGAAGTAATGCTAAGATTTACTTGAAATTTTGTATAAAAGTGAACCTACACAGTAACTGGCACTTGTTCAATATTCACTCTAATTGCTTTTGAGGGCTGACTTTTTGCACAAGTTATTTAGCTTAATTATACCAACAATGTGAAAGATAAATTTCATTAAAATGTTTTCACTTACAATTGGCTTGAGTAAGCCTTTGACATGATTTAAGTGTTGGTAAATGACCAAGAATTATTGGTGATTTAAAATTTTTATCTGTTGTGATCTTCTATTTGTATACTAATAAAATGTTTAACTAATTTCTGCAAGTCTTTTAACCCATTTATGCCCAGGTTTTTTTTAACGATTTTTTTAAATTTTTATCTGCTTAAAACTCTTACTTGGAATGGTTTACATACATTTTAGGCTTAAAATAGTTCGCCGTTGCCATATTTATTAAGTTATTTAACTTGCTGTTTATGGGATATTTTGCAGATATGCGAGCAAAATACGACCTTACTTGACTTTACTTTTGCCAAGTAACATTACAGAAGGCATCTGTGATCAATTTTAAGCAACTCATTTTAAAATAGTTTATTTCGTGAAAAATAAGCCTGCAAAAAACACTACTTTCTATGGTTACCCGTGCTGGATCGTTGCTTGACTGATTTGTCTGAAAATAGCTGTCAATAAATAAACTCTGATGTCCAAATAGTGACTCTAACTGGTTTTCTCAAGAAGAAGGACTATTTAACTTGTGAAAAACAGCTTTAGTAAAATGATATACCCATTAAAGGTTTTTGTATGCAGTAACAAACAAGCGTCCCGTTTTTAGGCTACTGGGCATAAATGGGTTAGAATTATTTTCAATTTTCACTTTGATTCTGCTTTTTGGAATAGTAGAGTTTGTTGTAGCAATTGTAACTTAGTGCCAAGAATTAGTATGCAAGATGTGTAAGAATTTTTTGCAATGGCCACAACACATTAACTTTTGTTTTTTTGTATATTTAATTGTTTTTACCATGATTTTTTTTTTTTTTTTTATTATTGACATAGTTCATTTTTTTCCCCAGATGCTCATGGTTTAAAAGAACCTGACAAAGTACGTGCTTGTCAAAAGGAAGTCCTCGAGGCACTGCAAAATTATACTGCTTCGCATTACCCTCATCAGCCCAGTAAATTTGGAGAACTCTTGCTTCGGCTTCCCGAACTCGAAAGGGCTTGTCAGGTTGGCAAAGACTCTTTGACAACGAAACAGAGAACTGGTGACATGCCCAGTTTTAACCTTCTGATGGAACTTCTTCGCGGAGACCATTGATCAATCTACGAAGCATCATTCTCGACTTTTTGTAACCGGTGGCATACTCACCATCTGCCCTCACCCAAAGAGTTTGAAATCGTTTTGCAAATTTTTTGACCCCTTGAATTTTACGAATCGTGTTATTGCAATCGTTGGATACTTTCGTTTTAGTTGTTAGTTATGCTGTGAAAATTTTAAATCAATTTTATGGAATGTATTGCATTGTTTTTTTTATGAAGATTTTTACAAAATTTTTATTAGTGTTTTGTTTTGTTTTGTTATTTTACGTGTTATAAAATTTCAGAATATGGAAGTCTGACGTCAATATTGTTCATGTGCACAACACAATTTTGTTGTTTTTGGATGTGCAAATAGGATAAAATGAATATTGTTATCAGTTTTACGCAAAAAAGCATGAACAAACTGAATATGTTGTTGTAACTCTAATTTTTTTCTAGTTGCGTAAAGGGAAATTGCATTTCGTATGAGGATGTTTTTGACGAATTCTGAATTATAAATTTCAAGCTATATTGTTAAAAAGCATTTTATAATTCACTACATTAAAAAATTGCAAATGTTGTGAAATGTCATTTTAAAAAAAAATGAAATGAAAGTTCAAGGGTTTCAAATTTTGCAA
The DNA here is from genome assembly GCA_038373865.1 of Uloborus plumipes. Taxonomy (NCBI): domain Eukaryota; kingdom Metazoa; phylum Arthropoda; class Arachnida; order Araneae; family Uloboridae; genus Uloborus; species Uloborus plumipes. The sequence continues at coordinate 40,872 of JAXGGA010009227.1, read as the reverse complement.
TTATGTTTTACAATTCAACATCTTTGATGGTAAGGAGATGTGGTATGCAATGCTATTTATGCAAGAATGGTGCTACTGGGTCAAACATACGGTGCCAACTTTGTATATGTGTAAATGTTTTTAAGTGTTAATTGAAGTTATTACATTCTTTGCCAAAATGCTTGTTATGCAATTTTTTTTCCTCTACCACCTTAATGGTAAAACATCACCCCATCTATTGGGACGTTATTTTTAGTGTACTGAAAATGAAATTTGCACTATGAAAAATGTGTATAATAAGGCTTAAAACAATTTCATTTGCTATTGTCATTTTTTTCCCTCCACACATCATTTATTTTCTCTCTTACTTGCCTAAAAACTTGCAAAAGAAGCTTTCTCAGTTCCGAAAAGCATTTTTTTTTACAAAAAACTTCTTTAATCTTGCATTACACATTTGACAATTGAAATGCACCCTTTTACACCAAATGATAACTTTTAATACTTTAGTGTAGAAGCTTTGTCTTCTTGAATGACATTCCACAATTCCAATTATTACATTCCTTTTGTATTTTAAGCTTTCTTTTTGTAATATGTAATTAGCTTTTTGTGATCTTAGTGTTGTCTGCTTTAAATATTTATAGCTTTATATCACCGTTTGTTACTTTGAGCAGCATTTAGATTTTTTTTAAAGCATAAAACATTTTTTTTTTTTAAATGAGTAGAAGGTAGAAATTGAACTTATTGCCATCACAATATGCTTTTTACAACACTGCATGCTATAATATTTGGAATACTACTTAACACAATAAAAATTATTACATTTAAGATCAAATTTGACATTTTTGTGCATATAGATGCAATCTTTGATCCGTAAAATCTCCTTTTACATGATATGCTCATTGGAAAGGATGATATGTTGGTTAGCAAAATATGTTTTAACTGAATAATTTCTTATGTTTACATTATATCTATTCGATATATTGTTTAACATGTATTATTTCATAGCTTACTACTGGAAAATGTTCTTAAATTCTGTGAACATTATCACGAGTAGAAGCATTTAAAGAGAAAAAAGGAAATAAAATATGTATTTTCCATAAAACATCTTTCCGTAGAATCATACTGTAAGAGATTTTTGTTTTTGCAATATTATTCTCAGAAACCTTGTGATGCAAAATTTTTTTTATGTAATTTCACTGAAAATTTTGATTTCAGTTTTTTTTTACATAGTTTTTTTTAATCATGAACGCCTGAAGTGCCAACTTTGTACTGCCATGACTCTAGCATATTATGTTTAAAACAATTAAAAATGTTCAATAAGTTAATTATGTTATGTGTTAGAACTCTATGTACATAGCTTTTTGTTTTCAATCAGTAATATTACATTTGTGTATTCAAAATTTTTATGATATTGTAATGTTGCATTTTTGTTGCCCTCTTTATTTTTGCATAGGTGTGCATAAATGTTGTAATTTGTTTGAAAATGCAAGTTGTTTACAAAGGTAATATTATTAGGTGCATTAACACTGGAAAAATAAGTTAAAAGTACCAAATATAATTAAAATTTGTTTCATCTCATTTAAAATTTTGCAAGCTTTCCTTCCCCTTTAATTGTTAAATATTAAATGTTTAAACATTAAATTGTATTTAAGTTATTAGTTAATGACATAAATAAGAGTAATTGTCAAAATACAGTAGAACATCAAAAATCGCAATTGATTGGGACCATGGGAAGTTGTGTATTGCAAACGGTTCAAAATGTTCTAAAATAACCAAGAAAATACTGTTTAAGAAAATAGTAAGTCACTTAATCAAATAAAGTAGCTATCAATATGTGTGTGTACGTATGATACTGTGCATAATGCTGAAATATGTATTTAAAATGTGAAACCAAATTTTTAAAAAAATCACCTCATTGTTCACTTGAACACAAAGGAAAATTTATCAAAGCTTTATAACAGTGCATTTAGATTTTTGATGTTGTACTGTATTCGTTTTTCTTTCGGCGAAATTTTATTTGACCAAAATTTCCTTTTTGAAAAGTACTTAAGTGGTAAAACTTTGTTTCAATCACGTTTTCATATAAAATGTTATGGCATTTACTTAGTGTATGATCAAACAGACAGATGGATTGGCATGTCTACTTATTCATAACTAAAGTTTCATGTGGTTTAATAGAATAATTGTTAATTGGTTTCAGTTAAGCATTTAACTTGGGAAAAATGCCTTTTAGCAAAATAAAATGTGACATATCCTAATATTCAGATTAAGAAATAGTTTTGCTCACTTGCACAAAACTTTAATTGCAGGAATGATTTAGCTAGCTGCATATAAACCCTCTATGCAATTTATAGTGCCTTAATACACTGATAATGAAAGGAAAGTTTTTACAAGGTAGTCAAAATATTCGATTTTCACTGTAATGATGTCAAATCTTATCTGTCAAGTTTTAAGAATTTAGTACTTAATATAATAATACTTCCGGTGTTTTGATTATAATTTAGTGAAGGTTTTAATGCATGAAAAACACGATATAAATGAGAAAATAATGCTTTTAAAGCTAGATCATTCCTGTTTTTTCCCTGAGATTTTATATAAAATTGTACTTAAATCAAACAGAATCTATTGCTTAAAGTCTTTACAATGTTCAACTGTAATCAAAATTGTTTTCCAATCTAGATTATATACATTCTTTGAATAATCTGTATGGATATGAGATGCTTGGTTGTTTTGTTGATACTGAGTTTTGTTATTGTTGTGAATGTAACCGGTGCATTTTTTGTTTTAGCTGCAGTTGCTTCTTGGTGGCGGTTTTTCAGCTTTTTGTTTTCTTCTAATTCTTTCAAACTTTTATCAGTGTTTGCATAGGGAAAGCTGGGAGAAACTTGTAATTTACCTCATTTTTTTATGTAGTATGAAAATAAATCGTGTATCAGCTCTTGAAATTCATCTTTTGGTGTCGTGATTTTTTACTTACTTCAAAAGCTAGCAGTTGTATTTGAATAAATATTTATAAAAAGCAATTAAAACAAAATATGTATTTACAGGCAAAGGAGCATTTGAAAACAGATTTAGGTGCAATTGAAGAGCTCAGTGCAAGAAGAGAACAACTCCACGTTAAAAAAAAAATATTGGGGTTAGCAGAACTTTAAAAAATTCATTTTTAAACGTTTTGTTTGTAATATGTTAGTTCTCCTTCAAAAAACAATTTCAATGACACCCTATTGTGCGATGTTACTTAAGTGTAATTAATTGTTATGCGTTGAAGATGTTCCATTCTTACTCCAAATACATGCAACGATTGTAATACAAGCAACACACTGCCAGTTCGGATATGTCATCCGGAGACTAATTTTGTCTTCATTAGGACTCGTCAGTGTGGATTAGACAGTGACCAAAATGGAAACATCTCTTATAGAAAAGAACAGAGCCAAACAAACTGGTAGCTGACAGAAAGTAGCACACCAGCGAGAGACTGTAGCAATGGTACAGTTCAACTCGAAAATTGAAAGCAAAGCTTGAAGCAGTAAGTTGCCACCCCAAAACAAGGGCTAAGGCAGAAATACATGCAAGTCCCAATAAGGACAAAACTGCCATCTCTGAATGACATAACCCAGCTGGCTTTTTGCATTGAATGTACTTCCATCTTGGTCTTGGCAGAGGGACAGTCACTTACTGCTCAATATGTAAATACAGTTTGGAATTTTAATGTTAATCCAAATAATATTTTGTATTTAGAAAACTGCTTAAACGTTTGGATCCGGGCTGTTCATATAGAAATTTTTTTCAACCCAGACAGTACGAGAGTTGAACCACAGATTTCTTTTCCATTGAAAAGAGAAGGTATAAACTGTCGTACCAGACGTATGAAACCTTGAAAAAATCCCCGGCTCCAAAGGGTTCGAATGAAAATTTCAACCCCGTCCTCTAAACTAGACGAGACTTATGGTACAACATGTGTACCGCCCGGTTCCTAAAGGTTAAAAAAATACACTCAAGTTTCAAAGTGATATATTTAGTGATTGAGGAGCCTTTCTTCTAAAAAATAAGCTCCTTACACACCTTCATTCCTTCAATATCTTATGGAATATTGGTAGGAAATGTCTAGTTCAGAATGAAAGGTATTCTTCTTCATATATCTCAGACTAAAATACAAAAAAACAGAGTTATCCCTCTCTTCTATAGAGGTCTTGAATTGAAATCCATCTGCAAAAATATTCGATTTTAAGTAATATCCACTTTCAAACACATCTCAGATAATTATCTGGCTCCTTAGTCTCTGCTAGTACATACAATTAAAAAATAACTCAAAATACTATTGTTCATTTCAATAAATCATATGAAATAAAAGAACAAATACCAGACCAATTTTTACTTTTAAAAATATTTATTTTCAATTTTGAGTTAACCATTCGATACATAATTGCACTTGAATTCATGTAATCTTTTAAAACTCCATAGTTAAAAATAATGTATATTATCAGAGGTAAAAAGTTTCCAAGGTCAAGAAAACCCCCGATAAGTACTTTTTGCAGCTAAACAGGGACAGAGAACAGGTCTATAATCAAGAGGTGTTACAAACTGTTGCCTTGCATTTTAACTACCTCGTTACTGCAGTTTGAACATCGGCTCTGTGACACTTTTGTGTAGCGAAAATAAACAATGCTTATTTATAACCAATAAATTTTCAAAACAGTTTTCAAATTCTGGGATACCTCAGTTAAAACACCTGCAATTCTGCCGTTTTAGAAGAATTTTTTACTGAGTTTTTCCTGTGTTAATCCATTTATGCCCAAGTTTTTTTAACGATTTTTTTCAATTTTTATCTGCTTAAAACTTTTAATTGTAATGGTTTACATACATTTTAGGCTTAAAATAGTTCGCCGTTGCCATATTTAATTTATTAAGTTACTTAATGCCCTGTTTATGGGATATTTTGCATATATGTGAGCAAAATACGACCTTACTTGACTTTACTTTTGCCAAGTAACATTACAGAAGGCATCTGTGATCATTTTTAAGCAAATCATTTTAAAGTAGTTTAATTTTATGCAAAATAAGTTTATAAAAAAAAAAAAAACTTTCTGTGGTTACCCATGCTGGATCGTTGCTTTACTGATTTATCTGAAAATAGCTGTCAATAAATAAACTCTGATGTCCAACTAGTGGCTCTTACTGGTTTTCTCAAGAAGGACTATTTAACTTGTGAAAAACCGCTATAGTAAAATGATATACTCATCACAGGTTTTTGTATGCAGTAACTAACCAGCGTCCCGTTTTTAGGCTACTGGGCATAAATGGGTTAATACACTCTTCATATAATGTATACACACACACACACATGTTGTTACACACATACATTAAAAGAGGTTAAAATTGATTGGTTATTGTAAGTATAATGTTTAGGATTGATCAAATTTCCTTTTATCATCATTATAACTTGACTTATTAAATTGGAGAAATTTAAAACAATGAAATTTCATTTGATTAACGAGTGCTATTGTTTTCTAGGTGGGTCAGAGAGTGCTATTGATTCAGATGAAATACCTTGCTTTTTTCTTGAAACAACCAAGTCCAAATTTTCTTTAATAATATCAAGGTTGTTGAGAACGTTGAATTCCATGAGTTGAGACAGTCTATCAAACTGCTTTGGGGGGTATTTAAAATTGAAAGTTGAGTACGCTCTTCTTTGATCACCACCAAAGATATCGAAATCGGCAAATTCTAGTTCTTCAGCGCTTTCTCGAGGAACACCTGTTTTGAGAAAAAAATAAATAAATGCTACAAGTAAATCAGCTGCCAGAGGATTTGGATCATATTACTAAGTGTGCAGACAAGTGGGGCATGGCAGTAAATGTTGGGAAATGTCAAGTGCTGCATTTAGGTCATGCAAATAAGCATACAAGCTATTATTTACAGGGTTCAGGCATTAGTAAGGCAGAGAATGCTGTGGATCTGGGTGTCTTAATAAATCAAGACTTCCAGTCTAGTCAACAGTGCAGCATAGATAGTAACAAAGCCAATAGGATGCTTGGGTTTATTAATAGATCTATTTCAAACAAATCTAAGAAGGTTCTTCTACCTTTATATAGAAGTTTGGTAAGATCTCATTTGTAGTATGCTGTTCAGTTTTGATCTCCTTGTCTTAAGAAAGATATTAATTTATTGGAAAGGGTACAAAGGAAGGCTACAAGGTTAGAAATGGATTTTCTAATTTAGACTATGATTCCAGACTTAGAATGCTTAACATGTATAGTCTAGAGCAAATGAGAACCAGAGGGGACATGATTCAGTTGTTTAAATTCATCAAAATGAAAGATGTTATAGGGTTAAATTTTTGTACGGAAAGCAGGACAACAGGTTTCATACACACTTCTTTAAAAAAAATTCAAGGACTAAAAAATCCAAAAAATAAGGACCTCAAAATAATTAATAAATTGGCCGATACGTTTTCAACATTTCCAAATTCAATTAGAGGATGATGCACAGTACAGAACATAAAAGATAGATATTAAAAAAAATCCTAAAAGTTTCCCGCAATAACAAAACAGAAAGAAAAATTTGAAACTGAAAATCACATTACATATCTTTTAATTCCAAACTTTTCTCTGATAACTTTACATCCAAAGAACTTATTTGAATTTCTTTTTCACTTAGTGTTTTTCTTAGTTCATGTGATTGCATAAACAAGTTAATGTCCTTAGTTTTTTCAGCCTCATCAGCCAACTGATTAGCTTTTGCATTTGGCTCCATTATGTCCTTTTGAAGAAACATTTTCTTCTTTTAAAAAAAAATTACTTCCTCCTCTAATGCTTTTCGTTTTACTTGTTTTGTTTCATTCTTTGCTTTAAATTTTTCATTTTCCAAGTCCTTTAAATTTGACCAATTGTGTCCCTGATTTGGCACCTGCATCGATGGATATGGATTTCTAGAACAGGAGCGGAGCTCCCCCCCCCCCTTGCCCCTTCTTAATTCTGAATACAGTTCTCGGAACGAAGTGCGGCCGAATATCACACTTGCAACCCTGCAGTATAGAAATCGCTCTAACTGAAAAACGGCAATCTAATTTTTTGAAATAAGGGTAGAGTAAAAATAAGGACTTTCAAGGACTTGGGACATTAAAATATTAAAATAAGGACTTTTAAGCACTTTTAAGACAAAATATAAAAATAAGGACTTTCAAGGACCCGTACGAACCCTGGACAAGGGGTCATAGTTATAAGCTGTTTAAATCTCAGGCTAGCCTGGAAATTCGGAAAAATTACTATTTTAGCAGAGTAGTGAGAACTTGGAATAGTTTACCAGAAGAGGCGGTAAGGAGTAAGGGAGTAGATAGTTTTAAGAGAGCCATCCATCTTCATTGGGGTCTATAATTCGACAAGGACCAGCCCTGTTGGGCCCAGAGCCTGTTGCTGGTCGTCGCATTTGTATTTGTATATAATAATCAAATATTTCAAAATTTTTTAATGAAAATATTCAAAAAAGTAAAATTGCAACTGAAATGATATTTCCAAATAATGTTATCTTCGTTTAAAAAAAACTACAATCCAATAAATTTCCAAAATGACTCCCTTTATTTCATAATCCACGTACTTACTACATGTTCTGTAAAAAAGTCAGAACTTGATCCAATTTCAAATGTGAGAGAAATAACAGAATGATTGCTCAATAGTAAACTCTTGAATTAAATTCACTACACTTGAGTATTAGGTATATATGGTGCATAATGTTTTTTCTCATCTATGAATAGTTTGTCAAATGTATACAAACAACAAAAGAAATGCTCAAAAATTCCCAAATTGAAATAATTTTAAATGTGTGGAAGTATTGTACTAATTGACAAACTTAAAAAGAAGAAATTACATATTTGGGTGTGGTGAAAAAAAAAAGTTGACCATTTGCACACATTAAAAAGAACCTTGATTGTATATCAAGTTAAAAATATTAATGAAAAAATACCCGCACTTCAAAGAAAATTGAAATCAATTGTTTTTTGAAAGAAATCCTCAGAGCACTAAAAGATCAAGAAGTATTAAGGCTATAGATTTCCCCTGAAGAATCTCCATAAGTTGGAATAAACCTTACCTAGTAGCATTATTAAAGCCACGTAGATCCTACTCCCTGCATTAGAAGGCCTACATGTTTGGTTTGCCCCAAGTATAGTTTTGAAGAAGAAAGCCACAAAAGTAGAAACTAACAATAGTGCAGTAATTAACTGTTTACATATTCATATTAAATATTTATAATATTGTATAGTAAAATATAATACCAGGCTCATTAAACTTCCTAAAATTCAAATTGCAGAGAGGAAAATGCAAAACTATTGGGCACATTTCATTTGTAGGATGTTTGAACACATAACACTCTTTAGGAGGCTGCTTTAAGTACTCGGCTGCTGTGTCCTTAATCGGTGGAAAGAGACAATCATTTAACTCGGCCCACTTCTCGGACAGTAACAGTTCCTTAAAAAAAGAGAAAATTCCAAAATCAGAATGTACTCAAGAGCAAAAAATTTGAAATATAAATGCTTGACACCGATAATATTAAAGGTAAAACCTTAAATGCCATTTTTGCCTATTTAAATACCAGATATAATATTAACTTGGTGCACAGTAGATGTCCAGTTTTCTAATTAAAACAAACTTATTATAAAGCAATTGAAATAGCTGAGTTGGCGGTGTATTGCATAAACTTATTCGTTTGGAAAATATAAATAGTTAAAAAACTAGGGTTATAATTTATGAGCAACAGCTGCTGATCTCAACACTGCCAAAACTTTTTCTTTTGCAAGTTTTGTGTTTCCGTTTTGAAAAATACCTTTCACTCCTTCCTTTCTATCTATCTACATTATTTCTGCTTCATTCAACCAAAATCATTATGCTTGTAGTAAAAAAAAAATCCAGCAAAAAAGAAACAAAGCACTTCACTAGGTATTCAGTATCAGCAGCTTGGTAACTGCTCGGAAATTGTAAAATATTATCCTAATCTAATTTGGAATGAGCCTGAAAAATGAAGATCTTGGGTTGAATTTTTATGGTGGCAAAAAATTGAGGGACTAAAACTAATGTGCACAATAATGCCGCCAAAAATCTTGCCTTTTCACATTAAGAAGTTAAAAAAAAAAAAAAAAGCGACAAAAATATTTCTCTCACATTAACTACAAAAATTTTATGCAGAAAAAAATAAAAGCTCCTAAACTTAAAAAACACAGGGGAAAAAAACGTACAAATGATACAAATACAAAGAGGTAAAATTTTAAAACCTTATAGCTTTATGACCCTCAATGTAACCTGCACCATCAGAAAGCAATGAACAATTTTGAATTTTAAAAAGTAAAACAAATTTTGCAGAAAGAATACTTTTAAAAAAAAAGAAAAGAAAAAGAAGTTGAACTTTTAACGAAAAGTTTATTTCGTAACCAGATTAAATGCATGCAAATTTTGCTCATAAAAACTCACTTTGAAAGGAGCTTTATTGTCTGATTCTCTGCTGCTGAAATCAAACGTTAAGTACATATCGACAGTTCTTTGAGGACGAAGCAAAAGTGGAAACGGTAAGTTGAAATTCAGACCTCCATCAACTAAATATAGTGTTTTCTTATTGGTTGATACAGGTTCAGTTAGCCCTTTGAACAATGTATCTAAACAGGAAATATAAATGCCTTAACAATGAGGTTTAAAAATACCCAATAAAACAAATATGAAGGAATTAAGTTTTATACAGTCAGACCTCGATATAAGGTCACTCTTTGGGATGTTAGGAAATTGACCTTATCAGCAGGGTGACCTTACGATCAATTCCCATTCATTAGTCAACAAATAAAGATACATATAAATAGTATAATTCTTAGTGACATTTAATTCATTTGAAAGTATCAGTTTACAGGTTTATAATTACTTCCTTTTACGTAGTAAAGGAAGTATTGTGATCACGAAAAAAATTTCACTCAAATTTCGGTCTAAATTTTGACTTTGCTCACCCCTGAGTGAATGTCGCGTAGTTTTTTCGACCTGTCAGCACGTGCATATGTACCTAACAACATACAAACAGCCGAAAAATCAATTTCGACCACCCCCGAGTAAATTACGACGAGTTTTCTCGTGACGTCTGTATGTACGTATGTGCGGGTGTATGTGCGGATGTATGTGCGTATGTGGCTCGCATAACTCAAAAACTTTATGCCGTAGAAACTTCTAGCTTGGTATGTAGGCTCTGAGGGGGGTCTAGTTGTGCACCTCCCCTTGTGATTGCATTCGAATGTTCCTAAAGGGGTCTTTTACCCCTTTTTTGGGGTAAATCAATGTTAATTTCAACATAGACTCAAGTGATATGAATTGGCGCCACCACTTGGTGACATGTCGCCAAGCTTTTGGTCGCCAAGTGTTTGACGCCAACTTGGCGACATATTGCCAAGTTGGCGACAAATTTGGCGAAAAAATTATTTTTTGAATTTGGGTTCAACTTGGCGCTATTGGCGATATTTTGCGAAAAATTCACTAAATGATATTAAAATCAGCAATATTTAGAAAAATAACCATTGTAAAATATTTTTTGCATTGTTTCATGGTAGATTAGGGGAGTAAATATTTGAATTGTTACCTTGCTCACTCCAAGCACTTTTTTTAACACTTAAGGCAACTACTAAGAAATTTACACGTAAAAGGAAGTAGTGTGGGGTCCATACCAGATTTTTTTTAATCGAGTTGCAGCAATTATGGGCAGTAAGTAAAAAAAACTAAGCTCAGTAATGCAGCAGTCCATGGGGGGGGGGGGGGTCAAGGCCTACCATTCCCATCTCAGTTTATGTGACCGAGGGCTCTGTGTTGCAGGGCAAATGTTCCAGTTGAGTGGTCAGTAGAACGATGAACCCCCAGGGTTTTGTTCCCGAGCAAGCTTGGTACTCATTTTATCGAACCACCGAAGAGATGAAAAGCTGAGTTGACCGTGCCTAACCTGGGAATTGAGCCTAGGTCTGTGGTGTGGAAATGCAAAGCACTAAATTAAAATTAATGAGATCAATAAAAAGTTATACATTTTTTTATCATTTCAATTCTATTCAGATAAAGTACTGATGTACAATCTGCTATATTTGAAATAATCCACAATATTACAATTTTTCTTTCATTTTTTGCCGTGATTTTCAAGTTCTGAACTTCTGAAAATTTTCTTGTGCTACCTCATGGTACTTTAAAAAATTGTCTCACAGCATTTATGCTCTGAGCATTACTGCTTGGGTAACCATTTCACTTTCCCATTATACGCACTTTCTACTACAATCTCTGCAAGTGATACTGCATCACTATGGGAAATGACATTTTGTTGATGTAAGTTACTGGGCCGTGGTGGCCCGATCGGTAAGGCGTCGGACTCGTGACCGGAGGGACCCGGGTTCGATCCCAGCAGATCAAAGATCCACCGTCTTGATTAATGGTGGCTGGGAGGTGTTATAAATGTCGTAGTCACAAAGTCCTCCAAGTGAAACGATACCTCTGGGGGTGCTGGGCCTAGGGTTTGCTCGACCCTAGGCTCTGGTTCAAAATTAAGAACAGAGTGCTCTTCAGGGCCCTATTCCGGTTAAACCACGCAGCTGTGGTAGGTACGGGGGACCCTGGAGTGTGAAATGAAATGATGTAAGTTACTACATAAAATTATTTTGATTGAATCAGTGTAGCACTTTAATCACCCAATCACAGGCTGACAGGAGTGACCTTATAAACGATAATGGTATTTAAAACCTAGCACTATATCCCAGCGGTCCGCAACCTACATCGACTGAAAATCGACTTTTCTAGTTTTTTTAACACAAGATTGATTGGGGGAGGGAGGATACATGCAAAAGAGACTTAAACGAATGTGTTGCATACATGGTAAGTTGAAGCTATGTTGACTTTAAATTTAAAGTTTACGCTTGTCAAAAATGACTGATACTCATTAAGTAGCTGCAATAGATTGCTAGTTAGTTAACACACGTCAAAATATTTTCAGACACAAGTATATTTCTTCAGTAAAAATTGATAAAACATTGACTATAAAAGTTTTAAAAATTTTTAAATAACTTTCCGTTTAATTGTTAAATCTAATTTTATTCCAGACAGAAAATAAAATGACTGAAAGTGACTTCGAAATCGACCGGTCGATTGACAGGTTGCCGACTGCTGATATATCCGAAAATCCATAACATAGTCTTCCTATTTAACGAGCCTGGACTTAAAAGTGACTTTGTACCAAGGATTGACTGCATAAATAAAAAAAAATATTGAGTTAAATTCTTGTCAACAATATAAAAATTTTCATTAAAAAAAGATACATTACCATCACGTGCAGTAGTTGGTGTCGTAGGTGAATACGGAAAGCATGGTATGAGAGATAAACCTCTTAATGGATTCAAAATTCTTCCAGCTCTGCCTTTCCTTGTATCTAGTATAGGACATGTGCTTATGTTATTGATGAACTGCTTCCAGAATCCTTCTTTTTTTATGTCACTAGATTCACAAAACAAGAAGACTGCATTTGAACAAATTTCTATTAACCTGTTACCGCCCAGTGATCTGTTTATAGATCACCTTTTTTCAGACTCCTCACTGAAAAATATATCTTTTTATCATTTCTTATTCTTATTGGATGGTTTCCTATTGGAAATTGGTTCAATAGGAAATCAGCCATTAAGAATAAGAAATGATGAAAAGGTATAGTTTTCAGTGTGGAGTCTGAAAAGAGGTAATCTTTAAATAGATCACTGGCCATTAACAGGATAAATAAATATACACAAACTATTAGTATTTATTTCAATAGTTTGAATTAATGCAAACAAATTTAATTTATGTTCACTGAGTTAAAAAAAAAAAAAAAAAAAAAACCTCTTTAAAACTGCTATAATATTATTTTTGACAAAAAACTTGCTGAATGGATTGTATCAAAAGTGAAGTAGTTTTAATGTTTTTATTTTAATATTACCTAAATAAATTTACATTAATGTAATGCAAGGAAAAGGTAATAAATGACATATATTTCACAAAGTATTAAATTCATCAGTTAAATAGTTTTTTGAAGAAATTAATGTGCATGTGTGTGTGAATTATGTAGTATAAACACTCCAGCAAAGTGATATATTAGTTAATTATTTAAAAAAAAAAACTTATTCACCTTTCTTTGTCATTCTTCTCATCCAACTCTTCTTCACTTTCAGATTGAATATCATATACTTCTTCTTGATCCAAGTCTAGACCTTCTGGAAACAATTATTAAATACTGCAATTAAAAAAAATGCTAACTTAATTAATAATTTTGACTATTAAACTCAAATTGGTCAAAAATCAATAAAGAAAATAAATTATATAGCAATATAGAAATCAACAACACTTCATTCAACCAGTAAAAGAGCTCCAAGATATGATAATAGATAGCTAATTGACCTTATAGTTTGCTACCCCATGCCTAAAATTTTAATATGCACAATGAAATAATTTTTAACCTAGACCATGTGATGGAATGGACATTTGGAGTAGTTTTGTCAATATGTTTTGTTTCATAAATACAAATAAAAATAGCTAGGATGTTTTTATTGTAGAAACAATAAAGATTTGTCTTACAAATTACATAAACAACTAAAAGTTTATAGTTTCAAAGAAAATCATTCAATAATAAGCAATAAAATGCCTGTGATGGGACGGGACTCATAAGAATCCCACCCAATGTTTCCACCACCGGCACTTTAATGCACATAATTCACTTATTTGTTTCAAAATTAACTGTTAACTTTCTATGTAATTCTTATAAAAAATTTTTACTATTGCTTTTAGAAAAAAACTCCTAGTTTCTTTTATTTGTACTCATGAAACATAACTTCCGGACAAAACTATTCTAAGTTTCTCGTTCCGTCCCACGGAATGGTACACTTTTAAAAGCAACTAAACTATTTTAGGAGTTCAACACTGAATTCTGATAGCAAGTTTGTCATATCATGTGAGTTTAAAAACTGCATGTAATGGAAAACGTTCTTTGGTAATAACTTTTATCCATCTTGACTCGACAAAAGATGCCAATTAATGCTTTATCAATTGAAGAATGAGCCTTGCCCAACATAAGCTCTTGCCAAAAAAATTGAAATGCACAGAGCTTATGAGTTACAACCAAGCATGGGAGGGTGTGAAAAGTTTTCTCAAAAGGTAAGGGGGAATTCTGTTCAAAAGAAAAACTGACGATATTCACCAAATGCCTCCCGAAGTACATCTTCATCATCCAGAAAATCTTCTGCGTCATAGAATATTTCTTCCTCATCATCAGATTCTTCAGTAAAATAGTTATTCAGATCCAAAGAGAGCTGAGTGTTCTTCTGTAAGAGACGCTTGAATAATATCGAAAAAGCACTTCCCCAGACACCTAGGATTGGCAAGTAAAAGCTCCAAATATGAGTGAGTCATTAAAATATAATTTAAAAAAAATAAATAAAAATTATAGTTTAAAAAACTAAAAAATACGCTTTTAGAGTAAATCAAATTAACATACATTTATAGTACATCAAAATGAAACATAGTTTGGCCTTCGGTATTAATAATAGTATTAAATATATTACTTTTATATTTGCAAAGAATGTCAATTTTATCTTTTGTTGAGAGTTATATATTAATAACTGAAACACTTATAATACATCAGCATGTAATACAGTTTAGCCTTTAGTATTAATAATAGTATTAAATATATTACTTTAATAGTATTAAATATATTACTTTAATAGTATTAAATATATTACTTTAATAGTATTAAATATATTACTTTTACATTAGTAAAGAACGTTAATTTTATCTTTTATTCAGAGTTACATACAAACTGACAAACAAACAAACCCACATGTGAAACTAATAAAAGCGTATTAAAAAGGAAAAACTGATGCAATACAAAGAGTGAAAAATTACATATTAAAACAATAACTGACACAGAGGGGAACAAGTTAATAAATACATCAGCAAGAATCAAAATTTAAATTAAAAGAATCACATATTAGAAGGACACTTTGCATTTGTAACAACTGCGACCAAAAAAGATCTTTCAGTTCAATTTATGTGGCATTTGCATGAATTATCTTGAGCTTAAAATATTTAACAATTCAGGCTAAACTTTAGGTAGAGCTACGTGGATAGTTGTTTTGTACTTTTAGATACTTATTTTCTTGATCTTGATCGCTTTTTTTTTTGTTTTAATCTCAACGATAGACGTATGTAGTTTACTTTGGAAATTGAATCAAGCAACATATCATCTTTCATTCTTGCATGTTTTAGTCACTTCTAAAAATAACACGTTCATGACAATTGTATTTCTCATAAATATTTTGCTGTTACTCCCCCCCCCCCAAAAAAAAAGTTTTTCTTTCACATTGGATTACTTGGAAAATGTGATGTTGAATTAAGAATTTTCTGCCAAATACCACCATTAACAACTAAACATGGGCTCTAGAAAATTCTTATAACACTTTCTACTTGCATTATTATTATTATTGTTATTACGAAAAGAAGTTATTACATGACTAAAATATCCAATGACTGCGAGGTGGGAAAACAAAAGAGAGATAACTTGCCTTGTAAGTAATGAAGGGGGAACTCTGGAAATGGCTTCATAAGATGACCTTTGTAAAATTTACTGCCAAACTGCTCTGCTTTCATAAAAGTAGCATACTTGGATATTCCAATTTCATATGGTGTGAACTCAATCCAATCTAAAGAATATAAAAAAAAAATTGCATAGATCGTTTACATCATTATTATTACTGACTGCAACCGTGGGGGGGGGGGGGGGGAGGAGATCCACAATGTAGTAAAAGATAATCTAATATCTTGATGCAATTTATATCAGAAAAATAATTTTCACAATAAAAAACTAGCTAAAATTTGAAACGTCTTACCTTGGTAAACCTTTGCTGAAACATTACTTTTAACATGAAGACAAGAATAGAGTGGCATGGGTACTTTAGCATCCTCCAAATTTTTCACTTGATCTGATAGTCGTGTGTCTATTCTCTGCAAAATATCAGCAATGTATTTAACAATACCATTAAAAGTACAGTTTATTAGATAAGAAATGTAACATAAAATAAAAATAAATAAATCAGGATTTTGGTTTTTCTTTCATTTATTACCGGAAAGTTTTCATTGTAAAGCAGTCATAGAATTGTGAATTACGTGAAATGATGTAGTATGAAACAGTTTGTGGAACATAGAAAGAAACACATCAAACACTTTTTTCACTCAAAGCAAGAATTATTTAATGTTGTAAATATTGCTGTTGTTATGAAGGTGTATTTACTAAGGTACTTCGTAAAAAAAAATCCACTACTTTAGGATAAAACAAAATATTTGAATTCTTTTATAATTTTAAAGCAAAGAAAGAAAGAAAAAAAAAACCTTTACGGGATTAAAACAAGGAAATGAATAATAATGAAATTCTTCAAATAAAAGTTATAATAATACTTCCTGACAAGCTTGATGATAAAAAAGTAAGAATAAAAACAGAAATTCTATCAATTTACACCGTAAGTACAATGTGCAAAAGGAGAAATTGTTGCCTTAGAGCAACAGTAAGATATCCAACAGTTACCCAGAGGTAACAATTTGTACAAGATTTCCCCCTTTTTTTGTTCAGTTTCTAAGTTTGTTTACACACAAATCTTGATAACTATCTAATATAAGGCAAATTAAAGGCTTTGAAAAATAAAAGTAACACCGGAAGTGTATAAAAAAAAAAGCAGTTTCATATTAAAAAATTGTATCTGCATTTTTTAACAGAAAAAGTTGACTTGCTTCTTTAATAATTAATATATTGTGCTTGCTTGTTGGCATGAATAAATGAATTTCAAAATCTTGTTATTTTAAAACATGCTTAATGTACATCAAAACACAACTACGATAAAACAGTAATATTTCAGCATAAAAAACTATCTTCTGGCACTCTTCATTAATAGTAATTATATAAAAAAGTTTATGATGGGATGCATACATCTTTGAGTAATGTATCTCCCAACAGATGTCCAAAGAAGTCTGTAAAGCTTACAGGCTGACCATTTTTGTGCTTTGCTCTTATAGTCGAAATGTACCGAAACATGGAGTGTGGACTCAAAAGCCAGAAAGGACTGCGACACACACTTCCTTTAAATTCTTCAAGTAAGTCCGTTGGGGATTTTTCAGGAAATTCTGGGTGAGAATAAAGAGTAGACAGATACCTAAAATGAAACAATGAATATCAGTCATTATTTTTTTTTAAAGAGCATTACTGTAATTTACAAATACATACAGATAAAATAACAATCAGCAATAGACACGCTGAGTGAAATGAAACAATATGCATAACAGTTAAGTGAACTTGACCGTTTGTGTGGACGGGTCAACCATTCTTCTTTTTTTATTCACTGATGAAGAGGCTTGTATTTGATAGCCTCAAAACAGCTGTTTGCTCAGTTTATTTACTCATTTTAAATGTGTTTATTTGTACCTTTTCATGTTGTCTCAACTTATAATCATTTCATAGCACAAAGTTTTAGACTGCCTATTTACAATAGACACCAATTCGAATCAGAGTCCTTGTGCATCATTCGACCCCCCAATGCAATCTTGAAATTATTCAACCCACTATCGGTAACCAATGCTTCTGTCAAACTGTCCCAAATACTTATAAGGTTATGAAACACATAGCTTAGCGGACAATTCAGTATCACTCTTTCATAAAAAACTAGAGCTTAAAGGATAGCTCAGTAACAATTTGTGGTAATATTTCAGCCATGTCTCTGTAGCTGCTTTGATGCAGCACTTTGCTTTTCTTAAAAAAAAATAGTGGACAAATCTTGGCATCTAAATTGAAAGTGTGCTGGGGGATTTTTGTTGGGTATTAGAATACTCTTAACCATTTGTGCTAGCAAGAAATTCCCTAGTGTGTACATAAAAATAGTAGACTGCACACAGCGAGAAGTATCCCCCATACATTATTTTGAATACTAACACATAAGTATTCAAAAGCAACATGTCAAACATGTAATTTTTATTGCTGCAATAATTTGCTCATAGTGTGCATAGCATATTGTTAGTGTTTGTAAGAAAAGCAGTCGAAAACTTTGTATAATTAATGAAGTTAAAAATACAAGACAACGTGCCCAAAAGTACAAATAAAATGTTAAAAAAGAGTTTGAAAACTCTAGCAACTGACCACAGTCAAGTGAACCATACTTGTTCACTTGACTGTGGTCACTTGAACCATCCTCTTTCTGCACTGATGATGGGGCTTCATTTGTAATAGCCCCGAAATAGCTATTTGCTAGAGTTTTCAAATTCTTTTTTAACATTTTATTTGTACTTTTGGACACATTGTCTTGTATTTTTAATTTCATATTGTTAGTGATTTTGTGACAAAAGCTTATTGATGTGTATAGCATGTTTTTTCAATACAAGTGGTGAATTGGTAGTTTATTATTATATTAAGTAGGGATGCACTAATTAATCGGCAGTAGATTAATCGGCCACTTTGTCGACAGTTAATAATCGGTAAAATTTTGCCGATTAATCGGCAGAAAAAATATTTTTTAAATGTTCCTTTTTAAAGTACATCTTCACCAAAAATCAATAACGAATAATTTCATTCTTGTAAATAAATCTACTTTTCTGCAGTCCTTACTATAACATGTAGTATGAAAGTGTACAGATAAAAACAGAGAGTTCCTATGCTGCGTAAAAGTACATAGAACATTAAAAGATAAGCTTCACAGCTAATGTTTACATGACACAATTAGGAATAATTAAATTCCTGAACTTTAAATTAGAATGCGTAAACATGAGTCTTTCATTTTATTTATAATCATTCAAACTTTTCCAATCAACTAATGGAAAAAATATGTTTTAAATAAAATTACTTCAATGCCTTAAACTTGGAGCTTAAATGGATAAATTCATGAGTACGAAATAAACAATTTTCTGCAAACATAAGTATAACATGTTGTACGAAAGTGAGTAAGAATGAAACAAATAATTCAAAGAATGAAATATTTGGGGAAAAAAATTAATCTTTACAGTCGGTATGAATTCTTTTAATAAATTAATTTTCTTGTTTTGAATAAATACACATATATAGACAATATTGAAACGTTTTTCATGAGTCGATACTTTTTCCTTAGCATAAAGCTTTTAGACAATCTCTAATTGTCAAAGAATAAAAGTGTTGAATTAAATGGTGACTAATGATTGAAAAGTTAATTTAAGTTGAAAACCCTCATAAATTAGAGCGCTCAGCACAGCCTCCCTTTATTTTTTAAATTTTCATGCCTAATTAACATAACTAACAATGTGTTATTAATGTTATGCGTAAATGTAATTTTGTAAACAATAATATTAAAATTGGTTCAAAGACATTGGATAAAATTTTGAAATTATTATGAGAAAATTAGAAAATTGGAAAAAATAAATCCTCTCTCAAAAATAAATTAGTAAATACTTTTAAAATGGGAAGTGTGAAAGAAAGAAAAAAACCAGAGATGGTGTAGTTGGTAGAATTATCATCATGATCAATAATCAGCTTTGCTAATTATGAACACACAGCCGATATATCATTAATCCGCCAATTTGCTAATCGATGCATCCCTAGTAGTAAGTAAACGAAAATGATGAATATAAATGTGAAATTACCATGATGATCCAGACAAACTTGCAATGTATGTTACGCAATCTATTAGTTTTGTCTCATAAAGTGCTTTCATGGCGCCATAAAATCCGACCATCGCTCGAAAACCACCTCCAGAAGCAACAATTCCAACAGTAGGAACCTGAAGGACGGAAGCTGTTTTCATTTACATGTTAATGCGTAGTACAATATGGCTCTTCTTACTAATACAGTGGACGCCGGTTAATTGAATCGGTGGTTAAATGAATCAGCCACTTAAATGAATCAAATCATCAAAAATAGAACAATATCGAAAATAGAACAATAGAGTTATTAAATTTGCCACTTTGTTGAATCAAAACTGCTTAGAACAAACGTGATTCATATAAGCGGAGGCCACCGTACAATAAAAATTGTTTATATATTTTTAAAACTCACTAAGGTAATTTGTGTAGTGACTCATCTACTTATATTAAAAACTGAGTATCTCTCTTTCTATCTATGTCACGCTTCTTTCTCCTGAACACCGATGAACTGAAAGTCGAACCAGGTACCGAGAGATTGGTAATTTTTCAGGCTTCATTAGTTTTAATTTATATAATTATACGATTTTAATTAATGAAGATATCAATTAATAAAGAGTCAAATTTAAAGCGATTTGTCCTAAATGATTAAATATGAAATCCATTGTTTCAAAACGTGGTTGCTATGAAACAGTAATAAAAGTGATAATAAGAATTTTGAATGAAGAGTTAACTTAATCAAACATGAAACTCATTAGCGGGCCACGTACGTTGCACTTTTATCACTAGCTACCTGTAATATTTTGAAACATTCATTTGTTGAAAAGCCATCTACTTATACTAAAAACTGAGTATCTCTCTATGTCTGCTTTTTTCCCTTGAGCGAGCTGGACTTGCTGAAACTTATCTCACCATTTTGAAGGCGCGAAGCATCTCAATAATTCGAATGATTTTTCGATGACAGAAAAAGTAAAGGCGTGAAGCGCCTGTTATCGAGCCGCCTTGGTGGCGAGTAGTTTGTTGAAACTTTCTTTACTACTTTAAAGGCGCGAAGCGACCGTGCAACGCCGTGCCAAGCAGCTAGCTGCTTGAGGCATTCACGTGCCACGTGCATAGTATGCCTTGAAATCTTATGAACATTAAATTACAGTATAACCTCGATTTAACGATTGCCTATGGACTGTAAAAAATTATCGTTAAATCGAGGATATCGTTAAATCGAGAAAGCATACTTATAAGTTAAACAGATTAAACTATTGATAATTAAGTGAACGCTTAAACATACGTTATTTTGCTTCTTTAAGAAAACTGCGCATTTATATTATTTCCAAAGTTATTTCATCGATCTTTGTTTTCTCGTGTTGAGAAAATTTCACCTTTTTCGACCTCATTTTTTTCGACTGATCACTCTCCTCTCAAGGTGCTAAAAATTTTGTTTGGAATGCTAGAAGTTTGGACGTTACTGAAGGATGAATCTTTTTACTATTGGAACATGAGGTCTCATGCTGTTGCAAGTAAAATAGTTAGAAAAATATTTTAAACATATACTACTGTATTTTTGACGAGAGATAATTTGGCCGACATCATCGTTAAATCGAGGAGGTTTTAACATTAAATTCAAGGCATATGAGTCGGGACCAATGAAATGTATCGTTAAATCGGGTATCGTTAAATCGAAGTTATACTGTATATCAAATAATATAACATGAGAATGAGGTAAAAGTAAGGGGGGAGGGCATAACGCATCAACATGCTGCAGGAAGCTAAACTAGCTGCCCTGGCAGCTAGTACAGTAAATAAATTACAAATAGTGCATTAAAGTTCAATGTGTTACAAGTAATTAATTTTGAATAAAGAGCCTAATCAGCCAAAAAATATGAAGAAAAAAAAACTGCAGTAAAAACATGTTTTTAAAAGGATACTATAGCACATGGCCTGATTCAATTTTTAAAGTGAAAAAAAATTCTAAATAAAATGATAAATTTAGAGAAAGAAAATTCTAGAGGCTTACATACATCATTGTCTTCTTCGGGAGAGTTATCAGGAAACATATCCTTAAGAGCATTCATAGCAATTTTCCGACGATGTTTTCTGAATTCTTTTTCTTTCTCACAGAGACATAATCCATAACGCAAATCAGGATCATTACTTTAAAAAAAAGTTCATTTCATACAAGAGCACAAAGAGAGTTAACAAGCATAAAACAATTATAGAACAAAAAAAAGGGAGGGAAAGTTTCAATTAAAAAAACTAATTCTTATTTATTGCGTAAAATATCTTCTTTAAAAATTTGAACTAATAAAAAAAGTTTAGAAAATATTAAAATGAATTGAAAAACATATGAGAGCTATAACTTTTATTATATTTCATAAAATTCCTAAGAAAATTTAAAAAGGCAAGTCAAATGTTATTATATATCATTCCAATGTGTGTATATTAGTGTATATTATGCAGAGATTTATAGTTGCTAATCCCTCTTTGTGGTTCGTATCGGTCTATGATCAGAAAATATTTCAAAATTTTCTCTTTATTCCACAGCAGTTTGTAAGCATATCAAAATTATTTTGTTAAAAAAATATTAAGAAATTTAAATCACCAAATTGCAAACTTCTAGTCAATCTCCGTTAAATAAATGCTCATAGTTTATATTGAGACCAGAAGTACATATGCAAATTTGTTTCTGGAGGAACCCAAACCAAATATTATTAGAACTAGACAAATATCAGCTTGAAAATATTAAAATACTTATTCACAAAGATTAGTTCTAAATTTATTTAGGAGCTACCTTTCAGCTCCTCCCTATTTAAATGTGAAAGATTGCAATGGTACTCTTAAAGCTTAATTTCTAACCAAAAAAGTGTGAGCGGCCTATAGACTTCAGAAATTATTTTAATGTGTAGGTAGTCAGAATTTTACAGATAATTGGGGAAAAAAGGGCAGGAGATGAGCTCCCAAGTGCTTATACGAAAATTAAGCTCAGCTAGTACTAACAATTGACAGAAAAATTGAAAAAAAAAAAAAAAAGCATGAATGTATAAAAAGTACAAAAATAAATTGCTTTGAACCATTTTGCTGCTGCTTCCTTCCACTCACAGACCCAATCTTTGAAAGCATTAAAATTTTCAATAAGACAAATAACAATAGGAAGAAAAACAGATGAATTTACAATATTAAAGCCTAAAAGCACAAGTTCTTTATAGAGTACATTAGACATATTATTCTGCAGAACTGAAATATCATAGCAAATTTAGAAAAACTGGGGTCATCTGCTTCAAGTAAAATATATTATAAGTATTTTTTGGGGCGTTGAATTTTTTATCATCTTTTAGGATTTAGGCACAGCTGTAATCATAACAGTTGCAGAATCCAAGGCCTTTTGGCTACTTATCAAATACCATGGTCAATATTGTTTTTACTAGAAAACCAATTAATAATGCTCTTAAGTGTCTTAAGTACAGTATTTTTGCACTATCATATTGTGTAGAATTCACTAATTTCTTTCCTTAAGAATCCCCCCCAACCATTTTTTATCCATAAACTAAGCACAATAGCTAGTTTTTTTTTTCCCTCTCAGTAAGAAAAAAATGGTAGTACAGGATAAACGGTCAATATGTTGAAAAAAAGGACAGGCATAGCTTCAATATATATAGATTTTTTTAAAGGTACATCAGTGCAAATTTTTATTCACAGCAAAATTAAGGTTACTTTAAAAAAATTGAAACAAAATATTTATGCAATGCTTCTAAATCATACTGAAAACATCAATACTTACCTCATCGTCAATAACAGCTTCAAATTAAGTTCTGTGACCTATGAAAATCATTGGATTATTAAACAAAAAGAGGAAATTTTACAATGAAATAAAATTATGCATTGCTTTTTACTATGATACCTTTCCAAAATTTACAGTAGTTAAACATTCTTCATTAAGTACTAAGGTCTCAAGATTGATTTTTTCACATCCTAATACTCCATCAACAGTATAATTTGCATCCATCAGAGTAATTTCTAAAAATAGAAATATTACAAACACATTATTCTTTACTTCATGCAAATGCTTTGAAGTAAATAAGAGAAAAATAATTTTAAAGCACTAAATTAAAAAATGAATAGCTAAATGAGTAAATAAATTTGAAACTCAAAGTATAAAATACTCAAGAAAAATAAAATATGATTTCTTTTCACTATAAAAATTGTAAAATATTATGATCAAATTAAATAAAATGTAGAAGAAAAGTTTGGAGTTAGTTCTAAGTTGTATTTATAAGAAATTAAAGCATTTTTGATTCAATGGTAGAAATATCTAAATTCATATAAATTGTGATATTACATCTTTGTTAAAGTGAACTGAAAGTCAACTTTTGCATCTCTTTTTCCACGTGCAAGTGGTGTCACGCTAAAAAATTAACATAGTGATTTTTCTTGTTTTAGTATAATAGGTTTACCCTGCACTTAATCCCTAGTGTTCCTACTTAAAATCCAAATCACCCATTTTTCCTATCGAGTCATTCCAAAGTGCCTAACGTAATATTCAAAGCTGATTTTGTAACTGTTTTTACTTGTAACTTAAAGGATAAAAAAAGTTTTTTTGTTATGCTGGTGGATTTACAATGTACATGGTATCTACAGGGTGTCCACTCCAATCGTGGACCAATAGCTAATTTCTAAACCGTTAGAGATAAGCATATAGTTTATTTAGGAAAAAATCTCCAAATTACGAAAGGAATTTTGGGTCTATTCAATGTTTTTCAAAAAATCAAATTTTGAAAGAGTTACGAAATTTAAATTTTTATACAGCCCCCCATTCCTATCAATCATATTTAGTAAAACATTCTTGACACTGTAACGTTTAAAACAAAAAAAAAATCACTCTTCTACCACAAAAATTGACCGAGTTATGACGTTTTGAAAAATCAAGATTTTGAAGGATTTCGCATACGGTCCCTTACGCGATCCCTCGATGACGTCATGAAATAATGCAAAATCTTGATTTTTCAAAACGTCATAACTCGGTCAATTTTTGTGGTAGAAGAGTGATATTTTTTTTTGTGTTAAACGTTACAGTGTCAAGAATGTTTTACTAAATATGATTGATAGGACTGGGGGGCTGTATAAAAATTTTAATTTCGTAACTCTTTCAAAATTTGATTTTTTGAGAAACATTGAATAGACCCAAAATTCCATTCGTAATTTGGAGATTTTTTCCTAAATAAACTATATGCTTATCTCTAACGGTTTAGAAATTAGCTATTGGTCCACGATTGGAGTGGACACCCTGTATATATATCATTTCTGCTAAGAATTTAAAACAAAATTACTGACAGTAGATATTTTTTCAACCAAAATAGCAGCGTGACTAACGTAACATTTTTGCAGCCTTGAAAATTAATGCTCATGTTGTGAGGCAAAAATTTCTTAAAGTTAAACAAGTGTTAAAAATTAAATGATATATTTGAAAAATGTGTAAATTTGGCTTTTAAAAACATAAAACACATTTATTAAATCTTAATTTTTTTTAGTCTTAAGTGTCACTTTTACTCAAAATGGAGTGTGACTAACGTAACCATCGAATAACAAGCAGTAAACACACTACAAACTATTTATTATTTTCTAATCTCAGTGATAATTACAACACTTTTTCAATTTTTTTTTACTTCTTACGTTGTATGATTTTATTTATTCACTTATTTATTTATTTTTTGATACTTTTTTCACTTCGGTATTTTTTTTTTCCGGCTGAGGTTGACATTTCTATGGAATGACCCTATCCAATTTATTCAGCATTTCAACCACCCATTTACTCAGCATTTTGCTATTTACCCCCCTCAAAATCCCAATACTCTCAGAATAATGAATATGTGCGCTTCTAGAGTTGATTTTAAAGTCCTGCAGAAACAGCGGAAATCAAGGCTGATAATAAAAACTTACCAAGCTCATAAACTTTTTCGGGATCAAGGATGAATGAAAAATTCTCATTCCATGTCGGACTACTGACATTGTTAAAATGTGCAGTTCTTTTTCTGCCATTAGAACTTCCGGGTATTCTTAGAATTATATACGGATCAGGCATATCAACTAGGATACACAATAAAAAAAGTCATATGAGTACATATAATATAATAATGATTTTTTTCTTTTTCTTTCACTTGTTTTCTTATACAAGTAATAATTCTAAATTCAGTGAAGATACACAAAGAAAGATTTTAAAACTCATATCTGGTAAAAATTTTCGAAATCTCAGGTAATGTATATAGGGTGAAGTGGGGTAATTGCGTACTTGGGGCAAATGTGTACTCATTTGAAAAAAGGAGGAAAAACTGAAGCTAGCTGCTATCTAGTGGCGCCATTTGGAAGCCTGTAGTTTAGTGATCACTTCTCAGATGGCTGCACCTATGTCCAGATAATAAGGCTTTATCAATCTGCCTCCATTTCGTCATGTGTTTTTTTTGTTATGAATCACATTTGGTGGACTTTTGTTTACAGAGCTGCAGGATCACCATTTTCAGCTAGATTTGATTAGTTCTTGGATAAATCACTTAAAGGTAAGTTGTTTTCTTCATTAATGGCTGCAGATTAGTTAAATTAATGTTTACCTGTACATAATGTTGGGGTATACATTTACCCCGGTTTGTTTTCAGTCACGGGGTAAATGTGTACTTTTTCCTGGGGCAAATGTGTACTACAGTAAACATTTATTCCAAGCAAAATTTACATAGAATACACATTCACCCACTCCTTATTAGACTTTTACAATCTTATTAGGGCTTATATTTTCGTTCCCAAATGTTTGATTGACCTCCTCCCAATAAATTAATTGATTCTCTTTGTTTTCAGGAAGAAGATGCCTCGAAAACACTTTCGTTTACCCTCACTCTGAAGATATTAGCGAAATCGATGGCAATGCTATTGTCACCAAGCTTCCAGAGCAATCTGTGGGAAGAAGAGGTGTTTTGATATTCCCAGTTAAATTTTCCTCCTACAACATGGATTAGCAGAGTTGCTGGAGGTCTCACTCAAATTTTCTGTTCTCATTTTGGCCAGGACTTGCCACTATAATTTCTTTTTTTTTACCTTCCAAGATACAAATTTTGGCATGTTCTTTTCAATTTTTCTATTAAAGACGTTTTTTACCTTTTACTCCTATGCTTTGTACTTTGTTTTCACCTTTGTAAACAGTGCCAATTAAGAGAGGACAGAAGGTGGGCAACAAAAAAAGTGCATAGCTTCCACTGGAATATTCGGAAATAAAAAAATCATATACAGAATTTTTTGTCCTTAACTGCTCTTTTGTACTTATTTGGCCCCACAGCAAAACAACTGAATTGTACAGGATTTTCATGCGACGTACACATTTGCCCCAACTTGTGGGGCAAATGTGTACTTCGGAGGTGGTTTAAAAAACATAGCAATACAACCATGAAAAAAAATAGTTTTTTTTAATTCTTTGGGTGCTTTGTAATCTAGAGAAACGCCGCTAAAAGATGATACAAAAAAAATAAAACTCTGAATAACCCCCTCCCCACCAGAGACTGAAGAAGTTGAATTTCGTCAAAACAGGTACACAATTACCCCACTTCACCCTAAATCTGTTATTCTTAATATAAAAGTTTTATGTCATATATTCTGATGCTTCCCCATTGAAAAAGTATAAGAGACAGAAGAAAAAAAAAGAATTTATTATCCAAGAATTAGAAATCGACACTAGTTATCTCTGTAAATACAATGCAATCATGCCACACTGTTGATTGTACATGATTTACTATCATTTGAATGTAAACAGAAAGATATAAGAGTTTCGAAATTTCTGGCATTATGGAAAATAAATTGTATTATAAAAGTAGTCTAGACAACCAGACCTATATAAAATCTAAAATTGTCTGCAAACTGAAATAAATTATTCAAAATTCTTTGCAAAAAAACTGCTGTACTTCTCTCGAGTCTTATGTCACTGTCAACAGTAAAACTAAAATTGAACGCTAGTACAGTATGTCTGTTAAATTATATTTACCCTTCAGTATTATTAATAGGGAGCTCTTTAAAATCGGAGGCCAACATTTGTTGTTCGCCAAAAAAAAAAAAAAGACACTGCAGAAAACTGTTTAAAAACATCAAAATTGACTGGAAATTTCAAAACTATTCTGAGATTGGCGTTCGTATGTTCAACTATGTTATCTGGGTCTACTAATAGCACACAAGCACTTGAATGTTTTTCGACTATCTTACATAAAAGACTTTTTTGACATGGTGTCTAACACACACAAAAATACATGCTTGAGCAGTTTAGATTTAAATTGCACGTAGATTTTAGAATTAAGGCCAGAATAATTCACCAAAAAGTATGTTACATTTTTCTTCATAAAAATTCTACTGTCCCACAATACACAAAAACAGATCACATACCACATCAAAACAAAAAAACACTTTTTCAGAAACTTACGTGGGATCTACATGCATAGTTTCACAATTCATTATTTTTTATAATCACTAAACAAAACATAATTCATAATTTATTTCTATAAAAAATGACAAAACTAGTGTTAACTTCTGGAAAATTTCATCGAAGATAAAATAATAGCAAAAAACTTTTACTATTCAAAATATAATATAAAATGGCTTTCTATACTATTGTTATTAAAATGGCTGTGTACAACATTTTGTTTAAAAAACTTTAATGTTTCATGTTTTATCAGATACAAGCAATTATTTATTTTTTCATTCCTTTTTAATTTTCTACAGTCTCTTCTTTTGCAAAGTAAGCAACTTACAAGCCTGCAGGGTGGTGGATCCTTAAAAGATCTCAACCAGCTACTGGTGAGTTTTTTCTTTCTTAATTTTTGAAACAAGCTTTTAATGTTTCATACATCGTTTGTGTATAGATTCATATTAATTTTAAGATATTTTTCTGTCAGGGTTTCCTCTACAGTTACATTTTTTGCTAAGTGCAAAAACACTATCTTAATTGCAAAAATGAAGCAAGGCCATTTTCGCTTTTTTGCTCCAATTGAATGAGAACAAAAACCAATGCAAGAATTGAGAGACAACTACAAACTAGATTTAAAAATTAAAAGTGGGGGGGGGGGGGGAGCAGCTTAAAAGTATGTTATTTCTTTTGTTTTGTATTAAAGTAGAATAATCTGATAGCAAGGGGCAGTTACATTAAGATATGCTTTACTGTTTCAGTTCTGGTTGTCAAGTTATCCAATTTTTAGTAGTTTTGCTCGACCTATTTCAGCTTCATTTCATTTTGGCAATATTTTTCAAAATTGAAAATCATTAGCTGCTATTTAGAGGTGTTAAATGTTTTATGTAACTAATCTTATGATCTGATTTTGAATTTTAGGTGCTTAATCTTAAGGATAATAAAATATCTTCTTTGCCCGAAGATGTTTCTTATCTGACTTCTTTGCAGGTAAAATGATATTATAAATCTTTTGAAAATGTTTATTTCATGCTTAAAAAATTTAGCATTTTGTAATGAACAGTTTTCTTGCATTTTAGTCACGTATTTGTTGTTTCTCTTTCTTTGTAGGAATTGAATCTCGAAAACAATCGTTTGAAAAAGCTGCCTGTTTCATTTAGCAAATTAGCAAATCTCCGTTATCTGAATTTAAAAAGTAATACACTAAATACATTCAATATTTTAGCGAAAATTATCTAAAAATAATATTGAGTGTTGATAAAGTTATGATAGATTTAAATGTGAATTTTTTTGGACATTTAGTGCAAGTCGACTGAACTGTAAAGTTACATTTTAAAAATTCATCATTCATGTCCATTGTTTTTAGGAATACAATATAATATTACTGAGTAGAGAACCACTTGAATAGTGTAATTATGAAAAAAGTTTGAATATGTAGTGTAGCAATTGAAAAATCATCTTGAGACATATTTTTGACTCGAAAATTATTTGCCTTTGTCTGCCTTTATGGAGATGTACGGTCTTAAAGTCTGTCATGGTGTCTAACACACACAAAAATACATGCTTGAGCAGTTTAGATTTAAATTGCACGTAGATTTTAGAATTAAGGCCAGAATAATTCACCAAAAAGTATGTTACATTTTTCTTCATAAAAATTCTACTGTCCCACAATACACAAAAACAGATCACATACCACATCAAAACAAAAAAACACTTTTTCAGAAACTTACGTGGGATCTACATGCATAGTTTCACAATTCATTATTTTTTATAATCACTAAACAAAACATAATTCATAATTTATTTCTATAAAAAATGACAAAACTAGTGTTAACTTCTGGAAAATTTCATCGAAGATAAAATAATAGCAAAAAACTTTTACTATTCAAAATATAATATAAAATGGCTTTCTATACTATTGTTATTAAAATGGCTGTGTACAACATTTTGTTTAAAAAACTTTAATGTTTCAATTTTTATCAGATACAAGCAATTATTTATTTTTTCATTCCTTTTTAATTTTCTACAGTCTCTTCTTTTGCAAAGTAAGCAACTTACAAGCCTGCAGGGTGGTGGATCCTTAAAAGATCTCAACCAGCTACTGGTGAGTTTTTTCTTTCTTAATTTTTGAAACAAGCTTTTAATGTTTCATACATCGTTTGTGTATAGATTCATATTAATTTTAAGATATTTTTCTGTCAGGGTTTCCTCTACAGTTACATTTTTTGCTAAGTGCAAAAACACTATCTTAATTGCAAAAATGAAGCAAGGCCATTTTCGCTTTTTTGCTCCAATTGAATGAGAACAAAAACCAATGCAAGAATTGAGAGACAACTACAAACTAGATTTAAAAATTAAAAGTGGGGGGGGGAGCAGCTTAAAAGTATGTTATTTCTTTTGTTTTGTATTAAAGTAGAATAATCTGATAGCAAGGGGCAGTTACATTAAGATATGCTTTACTGTTTCAGTTCTGGTTGTCAAGTTATCCAATTTTTAGTAGTTTTGCTCGACCTATTTCAGCTTCATTTCATTTTGGCAATATTTTTCAAAATTGAAAATCATTAGCTGCTATTTAGAGGTGTTAAATGTTTTATGTAACTAATCTTATGATCTGATTTTGAATTTTAGGTGCTTAATCTTAAGGATAATAAAATATCTTCTTTGCCCGAAGATGTTTCTTATCTGACTTCTTTGCAGGTAAAATGATATTATAAATCTTTTGAAAATGTTTATTT
Source organism: Uloborus plumipes (assembly GCA_038373865.1). Taxonomy (NCBI): domain Eukaryota; kingdom Metazoa; phylum Arthropoda; class Arachnida; order Araneae; family Uloboridae; genus Uloborus; species Uloborus plumipes. The sequence goes on along the minus strand of JAXGGA010009227.1, from coordinate 10,087 downwards.
CATGCTTAAAAAATTTAGCATTTTGTAATGAACAGTTTTCTTGCATTTTAGTCACGTATTTGTTGTTTCTCTTTCTTTGTAGGAATTGAATCTCGAAAACAATCGTTTGAAAAAGCTGCCTGTTTCATTTAGCAAATTAGCAAATCTCCGTTATCTGAATTTAAAAAGTAATACACTAAATACATTCAATATTTTAGCGAAAATTATCTAAAAATAATATTGAGTGTTGATAAAGTTATGATAGATTTAAATGTGAATTTTTTTGGACATTTAGTGCAAGTCGACTGAACTGTAAAGTTACATTTTAAAAATTCATCATTCATGTCCATTGTTTTTAGGAATACAATATAATATTACTGAGTAGAGAACCACTTGAATAGTGTAATTATGAAAAAAGTTTGAATATGTAGTGTAGCAATTGAAAAATCATCTTGAGACATATTTTTGACTCGAAAATTATTTGCCTTTGTCTGCCTTTATGGAGATGTACGGTCTTAAAGTCTGTCATGGTGTCTAACACACACAAAAATACATGCTTGAGCAGTTTAGATTTAAATTGCACGTAGATTTTAGAATTAAGGCCAGAATAGTTCACCAAAAAGTATGTTACATTTTTCTTCATAAAAATTCTACTGTCCCACAATACACAAAAACAGATCACATACCACATCAAAACAAAAAAACACTTTTTCAGAAACTTACGTGGGATCTACATGCATAGTTTCACAATTCATTATTTTTTATAGTCACTAAACAAAACATAATTCATAATTTGTTTCTATGAAAAATGACAAAACTAGTGTTAACTTCTGGAAAATTTAATTCAAGTAATTACAAGGATAAGTAACCCTTTACATAATTAAGAATATATTAGAAAACTACCCTTTTATCTTACCAAAATCACGAATCCACCCTTTGGTAATTTTATGAGCATCAAGAACAGTTACGTTTAATACATGACAAGGGTCGGGGCTCACCTAGAAATCAAAAAAGTTTTTAAGAATACATTTAATACATAATATTTAAAACATGAAAATAATAATTAAAAAATAAGCATGTAACTCAGGGTACAAACACACACAGATATATATATATATATATATATATATATATATGAACAATTAAATAATGAATCAGATTAAAACTAATAAACCGAGGGCAACAAAAGTAATTTTGCGTTAACTCTAAAAAATTCTATTTGTCAAATTCCAGTCTTCAATGACTAGTCTAGTCCCAAAGTTAGAATTATAAACATAATTATAATTCTTTAATCAAAAGTCACAGAAATAAAAGAAATCATTCTTTGTCACAATAATGTATTACAGAAGGCAAAATCAATTTGAAAAAAAAAAAAATCTGACAAGTTGGTATAAATCTTGTCTGTTTACAATAGCAACAAAATTTTTAAAAGTAATTTTACTTTTGCATTAAAAACAAGATTTAATAGAAAATGAAAAAATAACAAGCAAATGAAAACATGACTTACTGCAAAAATCATATCCAAAAAGCATCTGAAATTTAAAAAGGAAAATTAACTAAACATAATGAATAAAATAAACTTAAATGCTGCTTTAAAATATGTTAGCATTACACAACAAAAGAAAAGTATCTTCACTGCATCTTTATAGTGCAAAAAAAAAAAAAAAATATTTTCATATATTTTTTTAATAGATAATGTTTATTTATACACCGTAAAAGCTTAACTAGTTAAAATATTTGACTTAAAAAAATTATCAACAATTGTAACAGAAAACCTAAATCACCCATGGTTATAAGTGCTGCTTGTGCACATAAAAAATAGTGGAGAATGTAGAAAACACTCAGTCTAAAAGAGAGGAAGAAGGAGGTACAGAGCTGATATAAAATACTTCTTTTAAAAATGTTGTTCATTTTAAACCAAATACATTTGAACCTGTGTAATTTGAATATGCTTACAACAAAAAAAAAAAAATTACTTTTGGGGCATTTCACGGTATTTGTGACATAGGGGTGTCCGTAACAAACTTTTTAAAAGTTTAAAATTTTTATATATAATGAAAAAGTACATTCTAAGTATATGAATATTATATTGTTTTCATAGTTCACTATGTTTGTAATTGCACTAAGAACATCGAAAATGCACTTTTCACCGTTACGGACTCTACGCTGAATTTTTTTTTTAAACTAAACTTTTATTCCAATTATTGTTATGGACTCTACAGTCATCATTTCCACAATCCATAATTTTTTATAGAACGCACTTTTTGATTAAAATTGTTAGATATATTAGAGGTGAGCCTTTACTTTATCTGTCTCAAGTATCAGTTTTGGCTTAAAAATTGGTTTAAGCCAGATTTAAAGAAAAATTCAATGTAGAGTCCGTAACGGTTAAAATTGCATTTTCAATGTTCTGAGTGCAATTACAATCATAATATAAAGTGAACTATGAAAACAATATGATATTCATATACTTTAGAATGTACTTTTTCAATACATATACAAATTTTAAACTTTTAAAAAGCTTTGTTATGGACACCCCCTTATGTCACAAATACCGGGAAATGCCCCATTTGCGATTCCCATCTCGGTGTTTATCACTTATTGCTTTTTAGATAAGAAAGACTAGGGTTAAGACAAAATAATTTTAAAGATTCCTTCGAGTTTGTTTTAACAAGGTTTGACTGTTTACTGCTGTCCCAAGTGCAAAAGTGGTATCTGCAGCTGAGCTCAAACTAAGAAACTGCTTTTCATAGTTTTACGCTTCCATATATTTGATCCATATTTTGCTTTTTCAGAATTTTTTAGAAAATATCTCCCAGTCACAAATGATCTTAAAACATTGCAACATATGTTATAAAGAACCCCCTCCTGATAATAACTCAATTCTGAAAACACACTGAATGAGATATAAATGAAATTTAACTATATTTTAGATTATATGTATAGTTTCATCGCATTTTTGACTAATACAAAAAAAGTGTTAATTAATAATTTTCATAGCATATGAAAATTATTAATTCACACCTCTTAGTTTACAATGATACATTTTTCAAATTTAACCTAATTTCATAAAAAATACCTATTGTGAATTTTATCAAGCATTTTATGACTAAATATATCATGCTATTAAAAAAAAAATACGTGTTGCATCTATTTATCAGAGTATTAATTTGAAAAGATTCACTAAAATATTCTCTTGCAGGAAGCATGGCTGCATTGATAATAGTGAAAACGGGAAGTATAGAAGTTAAGCAGAAGGAAAAAAAGCAGGAAATGCATCCTTTTACTGTTTATCTTTTCCACTTAATCACAACAAAGTGAAACAGTACTGTTCATGAAAAATAAATATAACATAAGCAAGGCAATTGTACAACTGTAAAATTATGAAAATTAAATGTAAAAAAAAAATAACAAATGAATAAATAAATGAAAATAATAATATAAATTATTAAGATAAGACAAATAAATAAAAAATTCTTATACAATAAGAGGAAAACAATTTACATAAAGAGATATAGAGAAAGAAAAGCAGAACCTGAAACATTTGTGTTGGAGAGTGAGGTATTGTTTTAATATTTTGCAACTCAAGTTCTAGCCTGCAGAGAGAAAAAAAGCATTAGAAAAACAGTTTAAAATATTTTGAAAGCATTTGAAGAATTTACATCCAAAAACAAACAAAAATGCATATATTTGATCTGCAAGTATATGCAAGCATATTCCCCCCGGGATACAAAAGCACTTTTTCTGAAGATTTAAATAAATAAATGAATTAATAAAAATGTTTTCAAAAATAATGTTTGATAACTAGATAATGACAAGGTGAGAATGCATTTTATTTTCCCTATATCAACAATATATTTCCAAAAATTTTGGGTTTTAAAATGTTCTGCTGTAGACATTTTTATTTTTTATTTCAACTTGTACTGGTATTTTCTTCAAGCTGTCAAAAATTGTGAGAGACAAGTCAATTATTGAAGTGATAGAAATTGATAACCAATGGTAAATTGTCATTAGACTGAGCATGGATTTGCCTCAGTAAAAATTATTACTTTTAAGACATTCAATTTTCTAATTTGAAAAAAATAAATTTAGTAAATTTTACATTCTACAAGGAAATATCATGATTATTAAGGTTTCAATTTGAGCTTTTTCAAAAAGAATGAACAAAATAATGAAAAGTCATCAAAAGAGAGAGCCTTTTAGAATGAAAAAATTAAACTATAAATCCATTGTAATAAAACAAAATAAAAATGTTTAAAATTTTTTTGATGCTTGATATTTAATGTACACTGTTGACAGATAGTTCAATTATTCTTGATATATTTTCTACAGTTCGTTTTTTTTTTTTTTTTTTTGAATCTTGTAAAGAACATTAAACAATATCTTCCCCTTTGCTCTCCGCACAAGCAAGCTTTAAAAAGTTGAGGCACTAGGAAATCTGCCTACATGCCTAATGTCATTTACCACAGAAAGATCAGGATAAACTCAATCTTTAGAGCAAATTACATGTCACCCTAGCCATATGATACCTGGCCTCTTGATATATAACCCAAAATATATAAATGTGCTTTTACATAATAAAATTAGCTTTTTTAGTGGAGTAATGGTAAAACTGCTGTTATCATAGGATTCCAGCTTTACAATGCAATGTCACAGGTAGTAAAAAAATCACAAGAAAAATTTTAAACAACATCTTACATTTGGTCATCTGTATAAATGGACGACATAGTTTCCAAATATATGTTGCTTCTTTCGTATGAGTTTTTAAAACTTTGCTGCTCCACTACTTCGGCTTTCACTAGTTTGATACCTGTTTACTGAAAAACCATCTGTTGCGATGTTGTGATTCCGCCGCGCTCGCGCTTGCGCAGTGACGGCATGCAGCAGACGATACTTCTGCGAGTTATTTTTTTATTAATATTTTTGTTTTTAAAATCAATATTTTTTAGCTCTCAGCTCTGAAACAGAAGTAAATTTTGTAAAGCTATTGTAATGTTTCAAATCCTAATGATATTTGTTTTAAAAAGGGATTTATTTATGAAACTTTATCAAAATCGATCAAAATTAATATTAACTGAAACTGTAGCTAAAATGATTTGTTTTGATTTTGTTGTAGTCAGGGAGGCTGTTGTAGTTTTTGTTGTCAAAAAGTCATCTGCTGGCTTGAAAAATGTGATCATTATCTGTTTTATTTTGTTTGCCCGATGAGTAGTTGTTTAGATTTGAATTACATGAACGAACGTTTAGTGTTTCTTATGGGATTTTAAAGTACGAAAGTGATTACGGCTTAAACGTATGAATGTTTTTAAAATTTCATACAATAACATCTTTTATTACACCTATTATCTACTTTGAATTTTACTATTTCTTACTCTTTGCATTTTGATTTTTCAATCATCTAAATTTTTGAATAATACTTGGTTTGCATGCTAAAAGCAAAAATAAGGGGAGTGATTATTTATCGAAATGTAAGAATGAAATATTTCCTAAGTGGGATTGTTGAATAGTTTGCTATAATTGCTCAGTTGTTGTCTTTTAAAGAAAAATTATGTTTGGTTGAAACTCTTCAGGATGCATTTAATAGAATAACCAAATGATGAAATGATTTTTTTTCAGATGCCGTTTTGGGGAGATTCGAGCAAGGAACATTTCAAAGCGAAATTAGAGCATAAAATGTGCATTGTAAGTTTTATCTGTCCCAAAAATAATTGGTCTTAGCTATCCATGAAAAGGGACATGAAAAATATTTATGTCATAATTTACAAAATATATCTCTTTCAGGCTAAAGAAACCCCTGAATCTGATTTTGATTTAGCTGATTGTAATTTGAGTGAGGTAAAATATTTATTCACGCTTTTACTTGTACCTTATGACATTTTTTTTCCAACATTTCTTTTGCTATCATTTATTTATTTATATTAATTATCCTTTACTTATTGTAGATTCCTTCAGGTGTATTTTCAATGTGCCGAGTTTTTTTGAAGAAGGTAAAATGTTTATTAAATATCTATTATTTTTTTATATACTGTGCTTAATCGGATAACGGATAATTGAATACCCCGTTTATATGAATAAAATATCTTGGAACCAATGCCATAGTCGTAATGTTAAAGATCCCCGCTTAATCGAATACTATTTCTTGGAACCGAAAGCATTCGTTTAAGCGGGGCCGACAGTATATCCTCAAAGAAACTAAAACATTTTTCACATTGATAGAATTGGTTCAAAATACACAAGCTGTGCTGTAAATGGAAAAAATATTTGGGGGAACCAGTGTTAAAAATAAACAGTCGTAATTCCCATTTTTAGACTAAAAATTTTGCTTTGATGCCTAGATTTCGACTTAATGTGCCAAATTTGATGACTAAAGTTTGGGATCCCCATTGAGATCTATTGTAATATTAAAAAAAAAAGATCTTGGCAAATTACCTTTCCCCATTCTGTTTCCCCCATTGAGAGCCACTCCTGCCAATCCCTAGACATGCCATTATCCCCTGCACTCTTCCTCCCAACTACAGTGAAACCTGTCTGTCTCGAATTTCACGGGACAGAAGAAAAATTTGAGATACGGAGGTTTTGAGATACAGAGGTTGTGATAAAATTTATAAAAATAAGAAATTGGAACAAAGTCAAATACTTAATACATTGTTTTGCATTAATATTGTTGAATATTTTACTGTACGACATGTTGTGAGTCCACGTTTAACTAATTGGGATGGCTATATCGATTGCAAGTTAATGCATACCTTTGAGTATGAACAGTCTTTGAAGGGCCGTGGTGGCCCGATTGGTAAGGCATCGGACTCGTGTTCAGAGGGACCCGGGTTCGATCCCAGCCGATCAAAGATCCACCGTCTTGATTAATGGTGGCTGGGAGGCGTTAAAAATGTCGTGGTCACAAAGTCCTCCAAGTGAAACGATACCTCTGGGGGTGCTGGGCCTAGGGTTTGCTCGACCCTAGGTTCTGGTTCAAAATTAAGATCAGAGCGCTCTTCAGGGCCCTATCCCGGTTAAACCACGAAGCTGTGGTAGGTACGGGGGACCCTGGAGTGTGAAATGAACAGTCTTTGAATGATTGTGCAAAAGATGATTTTTGTCTCCAAGTTATACCATTGTTAAAGGTGGCTGGGGATGAAATTCAAAAATGAGAGTTGTTAAAATTTGAGATATAGAGGGAAAAATCATTTGAGATAAACGTGAGAAAAACATTAAATTTATGCTGTAAAAGCAGGAAAATTTATAAATTTCGACATAGAGATTTTCGAGATAGGTAGGTTCGAGACAAACAGGTTCGACTGTACTTGAAACTTCTCCGATCTCCTTCCGAATGGTAACAGGACCTTCTCGGTATGAATGGAAAAAATAAAGTCTACTATCAAACTACGCCAAACCAAGGTTGGGACACAGACTCGGTGACATTTTAAAAAGGTTACAAATTGTTACACGTTGAAATAACATATCTTCTTGTAAAGTAGAATTTTGACATGAATATTGAACATAAATTTGAATACAAGATTCTGGAACAATTGTAATTCTTATGATGTCAAAATGCAAAAGTTTTACAACATGAGTCTGAAGTCCTCCAACCCTTCAACTACAGAAGTAACAGGAAGTACACATTATAGTACATGAGCTAATGATTTTAGATGTTTTAGTTTTTACTTCCCGAAAAGGAGCCCCCCCCCCCTCACTGTTAGTGTTAGATCAGAGCAAATTATATAGTTTATTTGAACTAGAAAATAAAACAGGGACGGATATGAGGGTGGGGCGATGGGGGTGATTGCCACTCCCTTAGGGGACTCTTTACCAGTGATTCAGTAGTGTATGTATGTTGGAATTTTGGAGGGGGCCTATGTAGTATGTAGTAGCCAAACATAGCCAAGCTTATTTCAGACTTTCGTTAGGGAAAGGGTGGTGATTTGGGAACCCGCTACTGGAAGTGTTTTAAAATGGATGTCCTAAAAATGTAAAAACCCATTTTAGGCTGGCTATCTTTAATGATGTTAGGAAAAATGTATGGATTCAGATGCTTCCCCTAAAAATTTTGTGACATTGAAGTTTTGAATTCGAAATTTTATGCTATAGTTTGTTGAAAGAAAACTAGGTGGTTGAGTGCTCTCTCTCAGGAAATATTCAAAATTTAAGTGATAGAAAGGGGTTTGAGGGCTCTCCTGGAAATTTTTCGTTGTTGAGGCTCTTACCTGCAATTCCAAATTATAGTAGTTATTGATGTTTAGTGCAAGGGGGAGAAATTTGAGACCTTTCCGTTTTGAAAGCACATTTTAAAATTATTTCGGGACAATTTTCCTTGATTTTCGGATTGGCCTCCCTAATTTTCCCCTGGGCCCACCCTTTATGTACGCCCTTGCTGTAATTTGTTCAAGTTTTAATGAAGTTAGGGGAAGAAGGTTTGAGGATCTACCCCGGAAATGTTTCGGAATTGAACTCTGAATGCTTTATCCTTTCAGATCGATATTTGTAAACCACTAGGCATAGTAAAAAAAAGTTAGAAAAATCAATTGCCCCTCCCCTGAAATATTTCTGGATCTGCCCTTGAAATAAAATTAGCAATATAACTTGAACTTGAAAGTGATTCTTTTAAGCAAAGTGTGGGGAATAATTTTTTTTACAAAATTAAGGGAAAGGGGAGGAGAAAGTATTCATCGAAGATAAAATAATTGCAAAAAAACTTTTGTCATTCAAAATATAATATAAAATGGCTTTCTATACTATTGTTATTAAAATGGCTGTGTACCACATTTTGTTCAAAAAACTTTTAATATTTCAATTTTTACCAGCTACAAGCAATTATTTATATTTTCATTCCTTTTTAATTTTCTACAGTCTCTTCTTTTGCAAAGTAATCAACTTACAAGCCTGCATGGTGGTGGATCCTTAAAAGATCTCAACCAGCTACTGGTGAGTTTTTTCTTTCTTAATTTATGAGACCAGCTTTTAATCTCTCATTTACACCGTTTGTGTATAGATTCATATTAATTTCAAGATATATTTTCTTGTCAGGGTTTCCTCTACGGTCACATTTTTCGCTAAGTGCAAAAACACTATCTTAATTGCAAAAATGAAGCAAGGCCATTTTCGCTTTTTTGCTCCAATAGAATGAGAACAAAAAACAATGCAAGAACTGAGAGACAACTACAAACTACATTTAAAAGTTAAAAAGAGGGGGGAGGGGAGCAGCTCAGAGGCGTATTTGGACGTAAGGCCGCCCTGGGCTTTTGAAAATTGCCGCCCCCCCCCTTGAGGTGTTGAATTTTAGAGTTGTTAAAAAAACCTTTTTTATTTACTTGACATAAACTGTATTTTCAAGGTAAACCGTGCAAAGCCCGGCCACACAGGTAGTTAAACATAAAATTGGTCGGTTGTTAACAACCAGCCAATGGGTAAAAATTCGTCTTTTGCGAATCTCAACTTTTACTACTACAAATCTGCTCTTACATTATTATAAATCAACATTTTTAGTACTTAATTACATTAAGGACTTTCTTTCGAAATTTAAAAGTTTTTGAAATGAATAATCTTCACATATTTGTTTCAAAAATAGTTTTAAAAATTTTTGTTCATAAAATTTGCTTTTTTTTCTTGTACAGGCTGATCTCGACTGGTGTACAAAATTTTATTGAAATGGATCATGGCTTCATTTAAATATTTTAGAAAAAATAAAACAAAGTCAATAAATAAATAAACGATAAAATAATTTTAAAAATGTGTAATGAATACAGTCGAACTCGTTTATAACGAGCTCGGATGTAACGAGGGAAACGAGAATATTTTGTTGGATCAATGTTAAACTCTATGGAACAGAATTCGTTTTTAACGAGCAAGACCCGGTTTTAACGAGCAATTTTTACTGTCTCGCAGTCTTTTTTTCTCACCTTTCTAGTCTTATTCCTGTCTTATCTTCTTTTCTTTTTTTCCCCTGCGGTTTAATGCTTTTGTATGAAAAATTCCACCAGCATTCCAGTGTTATTAAATAAAGAACAGTATTTAATTCAATTAATTGATGTAATTCTAGCGGCCGATCCGCCCTACTGTCTAAAAAAAAAATTGTCTTCACTTTACATGGAAAAAGTGCCGCCCCTCCAATCGT
>JAXGGA010009226.1:0-52447 GCA_038373865.1 Uloborus plumipes | reverse complement strand
GTTTAGTCTCAGATGATCAAGAGAATAATGATCAGATGCTAGAATGCCGATGTCGATGTACGGGAAAGTAGGCTCGTTTAGTTCTTGACAGAACTTCTTGTTAAAATTAAATTTGCAATAGAATGGAACCTACATAGAAACTAGCGCCGATTCAATTTTGGCGCCAAACCCTTCAGGGGGCGAGCAGATTTTTGATATACGTATTTTCCTCTGAATTAAATCAAGAATATGAAAGATAAATCCCATTAAAATCATGCGTTTGTGCGATTTAATTATTGGCAAAACATCTGAAAACTTTCAACGATTTTACATTTTTAAGCTACCGAACTCTGGCAGAGAAGTATCATAGCAAGCTAAACGAAATATTTACTGACGAAATGCTATTTTCTTTTGATTTACGTATTATGCATTTTTGAAAATTAAATCTTGTCATTTTATCTAAAATATGCATTTATTGCGTTACTAAAAGATGAAAATATATCCAGTTATTTTCAGAAGTAAATTTTAAAAAAATATCACGACATTTTACATTTGCAAAAAAGTCATTAGCTTAAGTATAGTTACATTATATTACCACAGGAAAATTTTGATGCATGATATCATCATTTACAATACATTAAAAAGGATCTTATTTCAGACTTACGCGAAAGCAAAAGGAATTTTTTCATTATCAACTCCCTAATCCAGTGTCCAATCTTTACAACCCTTATTAGCCGAGAATCAACTTCTATTGACAACTCAGTTTATGCTTACAATTAATAGGATGAAAATCCTACTACATCCGAAAAAGATGACATTGTAGAAGAATATTAACGTTGCTAAATATGATGTATCGCTGGAAAAAGAATCCTGTAATTTACCTGAAGCAGCTATACCACTATTAGGTAATTTATTAAGTGAATATATCATTCTTGTAAATATTGGTACTCTTCTTCTTCATATTGAGGAATAAAAATAAAGAAAACTAGTATGTAATGGGCACCCAGAAATTTTATTCAATATCGTTGTTATCAATACTCGGATCAAATGTATACCACTCATGCAATTGCTACTGCAAAATTCTGACATTTCCGAAACGGGAAGATGTCGATGACTGGAGATGGGCAATATTAATTCATCGGCGTGAACCTTTTGAAACCAATGCCTGTGTTAAGAATATGATTCAATTACATACATAAATAAAATCGCATAGGATTACCAAAAAACAGGGTTACGAAACAAAATACTATCTAACATATTTGACGACAGTCGAATTTTACAGTTATAGAAATACCCCAGCAAAAACAGTTAAAGCGCGAAATTGAAAATCATTGAAAAAGCCTTGAGTAAATCAATTAAAAAAAACTGTATTTATCAACAAATAGAAAATGTGGCATTAGATAAAAATTTAATAAAATCATTGTTAGTTTTTCGAAGTTTTTCCATCAATTAATTAGCTCAAAAGTAAAAAATTTTTAATCGGATTTATCTTTCACATTGTTAATAAATTAAAGGGAAAAAATATCAAGCATGAATACCCCTTTTAGCGTTTGGTGCCAAATGTAATTGGCGTGTTTCACTAAAATAGCAACCATATTTCTTGAGATATAGCATTTGCAATAAAAAAAAGCGAACGTTCGATTGCACCACTACCCTTAGAGATATTAGAACCAAAATTTATTCAGTTCTTGCACCCTCTAAGGCCTATCTGAGGATCAATTTTTGTTTGATTCCGCTCATTACTTTTTGAGATATAGCAGTCACAAGTAATAAGAATACACATTGGATTGCTCAACCCCCCCCCCCCACTAGAAATTTTCTCAAAAATTTCTTAAGTTATTTGGAACACTTTTTAGGCCTAAGTTTGAAGAAAATCTACAGACTCTGAGAAAAGACACATGTCTTTTGGGAAGGGGGTGGTCCGGACACGCCCTTCCCCTTGGCTTCGTCCTTCGGGGGGGGGGGGATATTCGTCATACTTTCAGAATCCCCCCCCTCCAGGAACCCCAGAAAAGAACTAAACATACAAAGGCCGAAACACTTTTGTAAAAAGGTTAACTGCATTCTCTCCAGTGCCCCTCCCCCAAGGGGTACCATTTTCATGAACCCCTGATCATTGAAGGACTTCCGAATGGAATGAAACAAAAAAGAAAGAAAAAAAAACATGGTTTAATTTTCTACAACTTTCCGATTCAATTTCCGCAATTTCTTGTGGAAAGTGTCTGCAAAATGACACAAAATTTTCTGCAGGAAATCTTCACGCAAAATCAAATTTGCAGAAAATTTTGAGATATCTGCAGACTTTCTCAAAAATGTGCCATTTTCTCAAAAAAATCTTCGGTTTATTTTTAAGAAATTGATCCAAAAATTAAATCAGCACATGTACTCTATAGAGTCTACCTATAGACCAATTTTTGTTTGATTTCGCTAGTTACTTCCTGAGATATAGCAATCACCTATTTTTTTTTATGTTTTTTTCACGGTCGTCTGCCATTGTGATTTTTCAATAGTACTAATCGACCACTTCAATAGTACTAATCGAACACATCAAAAGATCAACTTCTCTAAAATGACATAAGTTTTTAACTTTTTTTCGGTCCTTGCTGGACGTCTGCCACCACTTTGGAACCCTCCTGGATGTCTACCATTGTGATTTTTCAATAGTACCCATCAACTCCTTTAACATATCAAAAAATCAGCTTTGCTAAAATGACGTAAATTTTCATCTTTTTTTAGCACCTTTCGCGCCCCGCCACCTCTATAGGAACCCGCTTTCAGCTTAACCAGTATCCATTCCGTGAACGGCAGGTATAGGACATTGATGAAAAAATGAAGCTTGCTAAAATACCGTAAGTGTGTCGGCCACTGGCTCTTAGACTAGTATTCCAGCAGTGGGCAGCAGAAGTTGATTGAAGATCTACACCCCAAATTTAGCGTGAACACAAGATTGACTTACGGGAGGGGCAAGGGGGGTAGACTTAAACGGATGTGCAGCATATACCGTGGAGACTAGACTGACTTCAAATTGTAGGTTAACTCATCAAAATGGTTTTGCTACTGTGTAAGTAGGAGTTGATTCAGATTGCTAAAATAATGTTATGTTAACCCACATGAAAATATTTATTTTAAAATTGAAGAAAGTGGCTTTAAAAAGTTCCTCTGACGAAAAAAAGGTAATACACTGAAGTGACAAAAGTCATGGGATAGCAATATGCAAATTTTCAGATGGCAGTAGCATCGCATAGAACAGGTATAAATGCGCAGTGCTTTTACAGAGCTTTCATTTCTGTTCAAGTTATTCATGTGAAGAGGTTTTAACGTGATGATGACCGCACGACGTGAAATTAACAGACTTTGAACGCGGAATGTTAGTTGGAGCTAGACGCATGGGTCATGCCATTTCGGAAATCGTTAGAGAATTCAACATTCCCAGATCCACTGTGTCAAGAGTGTGCCGAGAGTATGAAATTTCAGGCATAACATCCCACCATGGACAGCGCAGTGGTCGACCGCCTGCACTTAAAGATCGAGACCGGCGACGTCTGCAAAGAGTCGTAAATTCTAACAGACAAGCAACACTGCGTCAAATCACCGTAGAAATCAATGTGGGACGTACAATGGATGTGTCTGCTAGAACTGTGCGGAGAAATTTGGATTTCTTGGGCTATTCCAGCAGAAGACCGACTCGAGTGCCTTTACTGACAGAACGACATCGCTTGCAGCGACTCTCGTGGGCACGTGAGCATATCGGTTGGTCCCTAGATGAATGGAAAACCGTGGCCTGGTCCGATGAGTCACGATTTCAGCTGGTAAGAGCCGATGGTAGGGTTCGAGTGTGGCGCAGACCCCACGAAGCCATGGACCCAAACTGTCAGCAAGGCACTGTTCAAGCTGGTGGTGGCTCCGTAATGGTGTGGGCTGTTTTTTCATGGCATGGACTTGGTCCTCTAGTGCGACTGGACCGAACATTGACTGGAAATGCTTATGTGCAGCTACTTGGAGATCACTTGCAGCCATTCATGGACTTCATGTACCCAAACAACGATGGGATTTTTATGGATGACAATGCGCCATGTCACCGGGCCACAACTGTTCGCAATTGGTTTGAAGAAAATTCTGGACAATTCCAACGAATGATTTGGCCACCTAGATCGCCCGACATGAATCCCATTGAGCATTTATGGGACACCATCGAGAGGTCTGTTCGTGCCCAAAATCCTGCCCCATCAACGCTTTCACAATTATGGACGTCTATCGAGACAGCATGGCTCAATATTCCTGCAGAAGACTTCCAACGACTTGTTGAGTCCATGCCACGTCGAGTTGTTGCACTTCGCCGGGCAAAAGGAGGGCCGACACGATATTAAGAGGTATCCCATGACTTTTGTCACTTCAGTGTATTTTATCAATATTAAAGCCAGCGGTAGTAACTGAACTATTAAAACATTCAGCGACAATGAAACGTTTTTAATTTTAAATCTTACAAAAGGCAAAAGTTCAATACTTAAAAAGGTTTTAAAAAGGGCAAAAGGAAAATTAAAACTATTTTTATATAAACATTGTTCATATTTCAATGCTATCTCAGCATAATGTTTTCTTACTTTTGATTTAAAACTATATCTGAATGACGCAGAAGTTTTTGCAAGATGTTGTGCAAAAACATTATCTTTAAAAATAAAACTAAATAAATGCATACAAATAAAATGACCTTGTTATTTACACACACCTCCTCGAAGCCTACACATAACATTTAAAAATTTTGTTTTCAACTACATATAGCGGTGCAGAGAATTTATACTGCCGCAATTTGTATTCGAATTCAGCTTTGGATCACCGCCTGCTGTTGCCTCAAGTGACAAAATATTGGTAGCCAATAAAGTGTTACATATGCATCATTATTTTGGAATAATTGGATCGGAGATGCTCCTTTTCAATAAACATACTTATGTGTAGCAGTAGTTGTATTGCTTTTTCCTCTCCCCTATTACTTTACTGTGCAGTACTTGCATAGTACTGTGCGTAACGTTCGTCATATATATATATATATATATATATATATATATATATATATATATATATATATATATATATATATAAAGTTATATATATACATATATATATATGTATATATATATATATATATATATTAGGGTGATTCAGAAATGTATGGAAAAAAATAAACTTTGTATTTTTGTGCGTCTTACCCTCTTATTTTGTGCCACTATATACACTGATTATTTGTGCAAAATTTTGGCAAAATATATTAATATTTAGAGGTCGCTCAAACGCCTTGAAATTTCGTGATATTGACAAAAACGTGATCGTAAATGATATCTATAGAAAAAAGTAGCCTTTGTATTTTTATTCGTCTTACCGTCTTATTTAGGCCCTTTATATACACTGAATTATTCGCCCAAAATTTTAGTAAACTATATTTACATTTAGGAGTACTTCAAATTTTGTGATAGTGGCACAAATGCGAACGTAAATAATAATAATAATAAAGTTACTTTATTGCTTTTTTATATCTCCGAAGAAAAAAAGCGTGCAATCACAAAATGAACTATATATCTGAAAAACCAATGAAATGCAGAAAAGTATGAAAACTAATCAAATACGGAAAAAATATATAAAACAAATTTAAATACATTAAATATATAGTAATTCGCTCATTAATTCTTGCAATACTTTTTAAGGTTACTTTTTTGCAACTTTGAAACCTTTTCTGTGTTCCTGTACCACTTGAAGAAGACACTGTCTTTGTTTTTCGTCGTTAGTGATAGTCTTACCAAATGCTTCAATAAGGGCCATGCCAAGCTCCGTATTGTCGTTTACAATCCTCAGTTTCTTTGGTAGTATAAAGCCTTGTTGGTAGCTATCTTAAAGATTCGAATGCTCAGGATCAAACAGCTGATATATTTTGAGTTTCTTCTTTACATGAATAAGGACGCTAAAAATATTCCAAATCATTTCTTAGTGCTTGCACAAAAAGGGTTGCAGGGAACCCAGCTCTTAGATATTCTTTCCCATTAACGATAAGAATGTGAAAGAAATCGCATTCATATGTTACGAATACCTTTTGTTTGTCCAGCTGCAAGTTTGAACTGGTTGGGAAATAACCATAACTTGAAGATATAAAGAATCTTTAACACAGATATAACACGAGGAACCACTCCTGGGACACGAAAACATACACCAAGAGAAGGTGCTCTGCTCAAGAAAATCGCACTAAGCTCTAGTATCTTCCTTGGACACTTCTTTTACATGGGTCATCAGAAGTTAACTTAGCGCAACTTCCATTACTAGTTGCACGTTGCTCTGAATGTGCTACCAACTCCTCAACTTCATTGTTCCTCACTCCAGGTTTAAAATTAGAATGTTTTATTCTGGACTATGATTGCTAAAACCGCTTAAAAAGCAGTATTGTAGATCCAATGGCAGTGGATGGTTCCACGCAACTGCGTGAACATCGCATCTGACATTGCACGCAATCAAATACCCCAATTCTACCTATTTCTTGGTTTATCGATTAAAATACCGAGAGATCAAGAGTAGAATAGATTTCGGTTGTAATACCACAGAAAACACAATGTCTAAAATATAATAGCGGAAAGCACAATATAAAAATTGCTTCCCTAGTTTTCTTTCCCAAGTTCAAACATGCTCCAACTTTAGTACCGGCAATGCATGTCGTATTGAAACACATACCACGTACGAGCTCAGTAAGTTCCCATTTATCTAACTGGTTATCGTATAGCAGCATTTTCCGTAGCAATTCCAATGCCTGACTAACTTACTAGAACCCAGAAGTAAATCATCAATGCTTGTGGTCCTGATACTAATACTGGTATGAAACCCGCCGACCATCCTTCATTTTCCCAATATATTTTGCATAAGTGTTTCGTTCCAGTGAACTATCAAAGGAAGTCCTAGATTTAAACGACAACGACTTTTGTAAGTTAACGGCCAATTCAGAGCGAATAGTTTGCATTTACCGTTTTATGGACGTTGTCAAATTCTCCCCATTTTGACCCATACTTTGTACTGTAGCAGCTACTATCAAAGTGACTTTCTGACACTTATACTGGGCCCTGTCTAGAGTGCATGCTAGGTGTTTTAGCCAGATAAACTCATACACCTCAAACAACCGAAAAGAAAACAAAAACCACAGCCGAGCTAGCATCTGCATTTTCTACCCAGACTCAGGTAAGAGATAATGCAGCTTTGGAGCGGGGGGAGGGGGGTAATCGTTACAACTCACTTTGAGCTATTATTTTATTGACTAATTACTTAGTAGAGTAAACTGACGTTTTAAGTTATTCCATTTTATATGAAGAATAATATTATTTCGGATAATGAAGCTATATACTCCAACTCTCGAAATTGCTAATTTTCAACAGAATTCAATCGCGTTGAGCGACCTCTAAATATTATTCAATTGAGCTAAAATTTTACACACATCACATTCATGCATAGTGCAAAAAAACTGCGGGGTAAGAGCAGAGAAATTCAAAAAAACTTTTTTTTTGAATCACCCTAATATATATATATATATATATATATATATATATATATATATATATATATATATATATATATATATATATATATATATATATATATATATATATATATATATATATATATAATAGCGGTCCCCGCACGGCTTTGCACGTGTCATAAACTTAAAAATTCATTTGTAAAAAATTGATATAGCAAAAAAAAAAACTCTATTTTAGTTATAATTCAACTATAATTCTTTCAAAGAATGATATAAAAATTTGGCATGGACCCTACACTACTTCTTTTTACGTGTAAATTTCTTAGTAGATGCCTTAAATGCTAAAATAGTGCTTGGAGTGAGCAAGATAACAATTCAAACATTTACATCCCTAGTTTGCCACAGAACAATGCCAAAAAAAAAAAAGGTTTTACAATGATTAATCTCCTAAATATCGCCGATTTTAACATCATTCAGTGGATTTTTCGCAAAATATCGCCAATAGCGCCAAATTAAACCAAAATAAAATAATAAATTTTTTCGCTACATTTGCCGCCAACTTGGCGACTAAAAGCTTGGCTATATTTCGCCAAGTGGTCGCGCCACTTCATATCACTTTTGTCTGCATTGAAATTAACACTGATTTACCCCATAAAAGGGGTAAAAACCCCCTTGGGGGAATTCGAATGCAACCCCAAGGGGAGGTGCACAAAAATAAGCCAAAAGACTAAACTTTGAACAGTTCAAAAAACTAAGCACTAGCGTGTATGCAAAAATTTAGGACGGATGTAGATCCCGAACGTAAAGACGAATGTCCTTTAAACAAACTTTGTGGAAAAAGCTTCTAATGAAGAATATGTATTGAAAATATTTTTTTTTATTTTCTTGTTTTAAAGCTGTTCTTTGTGAAATTAAAACATTTTTAAAACACAAAACAAGCCTAGAAACAAGACTAAAAAATACATAAAAATGAAAAAACTTAGCAAATAGCAAAACCACTTAAAAAACAAACTGTTTGGCGGTTTTATACGCTGCACTAATAGCTATCGCCCACAAGAACCGTTTGAGTTCACAATGCTGTTTGCAACTGTGCTGTTGATTACAGCAGCAGCCTTAATAGTACAGTAGAGTGCAGCCTTAACAGCGAGCAGAAATTCTGCTCAGGTCTGCTATTTATTTTTTAAAGTATATGTACTTATTTATTTATTTTTAATTTTTGCTAGTGGATTTAATATAAAGACCGAGTCATTTCAAAACATTTCTCTCACCTTTTAGCGAGTTGTTTTCGACTCAATTCCAAATTTGTTCTCACGTAAAGGAAAGAGAAACGAGCAAATTTATTTATTTATTTTTAGATAAAATGTATTTATTTTGACGTACGTTCCTTTTATTTGTTTTATTTCTTATTTAATTTCATTTATTGATTTATTTATTGAAACCGAAAAAATAGTTCCTGTTCTGAATCAAGATTTTTACGTATCTATTTCCTAAAATATAAGAGCCACATTTTGTTTTTAGAAGTTCGCTTCAATTGCTAAAAAGGTATGTTTGTCAAAAGCTAATTCAAAGAATATTAACCAGATAATAAATAGCGATATTGGTATGGAGGAAAGTAAGTTAGTTTAATTCTGGACGGAATTTATTGTTTCGTTTTTTTGTTTTTGTAAACAAGGGTAGTTAGAGATACTATCTGAATAAGTTATAAATCTTGGTTTAAGTCATCCATTCTTTTGAAATCCTCTTTGTTTTCTTGCTTATACGCCACTATGACAGGCTGTCAAAAACATTTGCGATGTTCTTGTTTTCAGAACGGCCTCCAGAAATGGTACTGAAAATAACTGAACTTTTGACCAAAAATTTTTAAAAAATAGAAAGCATAAGGTAACAAATCAATTTTTTTCTAAGTATCAATTGTAAACTAATCATGCATGTGTATAAGGAATAAATTCGTGAGTTACGACGCCCTTTTTTTGTAAAAACCCCATGGTGTACATAAAGTAAAATACATCATGCTGTTCTGTTTAATGATAAATGCACAGCATGCATACTGCAAGAAAAATATTCAAGACAGAGCTCATATTTTTTATGAATTTATTTCTAAAACATTATAATACCGCGTCTGGCATAAGAACAACATTAAGCATTAAATACCTGAAATATTATTTAATGAGTACAAATAGAAAGTTTAATGATTTTAAAATAATGATCATGTTAGTTAAAACATTAATTAATAACTGATGATCCATTCTTAGGCCCTTACCTGATTTAAACTTTAATATGGAACTTTTTAAAAGTTATTATTATTCATTTTTTTACATTTTTAGAAGACGGCCGCTAGGAGTACTGCTTTTTTTGTTAATTTGGGATTTGACATCAACTGGATAAGTCTCAGAATTAGAAATGCTTTATTTAGGTGGTGCTTAGTAGGTGATGACGGTTTTACATTCAATTTACAGGTTCTGCATGCTGTAAATTTATTTGACCCAAGCTGAGTAGTATACTTGATGAATTTGCCTCCTCTTGTGTTGTGTTTTTTGGCAGTAATACTGATTTTTCCAGCAACGCCTAAAATGATTGGTCTCGAAGATCGTTACTGTAAAAAAAATAATAATAAAAAAATAAAAAAGGTGAGTCAAACCCGAAGAACCTACTCCAGTAAAATTAAAATCTTAAATGTGATAAATTGCGTTATTAAGTGCAATTTTAGTAAGAGTGATAGCCCTGAAGCATGTATACCTGATGCGTTTATCTCATATTGTGTAGAGCAAAACACCGCACGCCATAACAGTTTCTTTGTAGCCTCCTTTCTCTTAAAAGCAAAATAAAGACGTAAGAAGGTTTAATGCTTCGTAAAATATATCGCTAGGACCAAAAAAGTGTTAAAAAAAGCTAAGGAACTAAATAAATTTCGAAAAATTTTTAAATTGGAAAGTAGGATTTTGAGATGAAGAAAATGTGTGTTTGTCGCTCTCCTTCTCCCTCTTCCCACTAAGTTTTGAATGAATAGTCCGAGTCAAACAATCTCTACAAAGATAAACCTTATTCCCATGTTTCACTTTTTGATTTAACAATCGTTCGTATAATTTTAAATAGTTCAAAAATCTTAACATTGGCACCTTCGGATAAACTTTAGACCCATATGAATCTTGAACTTTAATACAGTTTTCTTTTAAACAAACTTTGTTGGGAAAAATTCTCGATTTAGAATGTGTTTAGAAAATATTTTTTCTTTTCTTTTTGATTTTGATTTAGTGATAAGAAAGTTATTTTTTGAGCAATTCAAAAATTATTACCCTTAACGACAACACGAAAAATCATTTTTTTTGCACCAAAAAATGTGGAGATTCTAAATAAACACTCAATTTTTTATTTAAAAAAATAAGAAGAGTTATTGAAAAAACAGGGAAAATATGGGAATTAAGTGTCTTTACCGAAATCTTTCCAACAACAGAAAAGTTGTTCGAATTGGACGGTTTTCTGTAAAGTTATTGGATATTGGCCATACTCAGATAAACCGACAGACAGTCCGATTAACAGACTGACAAACCAACACGCACACATTTCCCTATTTCAAAACAATTCGCAATTATAAATTTTTCGATATTTATTTAATTGTTTTATTTATTTTCTCCTTTTTGGACTTTATTAACTAACTGCTAAAATGATTAATCAAATATAAAACGATCTGATATATTTTTGAAATTTATTTGTTATTAATTTCATTGCAATCATTATAATTTTATTGTACACTGAGCATTTTTTTCTTAAACTATATATTATTTTAAATCTTCAAGTTGTATCCCATATATTTGTTTTCAAATTCCTTCGTATTTCCCATTGACTTTAATGTAAAATATAATAATATGTTTTTATACTTATAAGGTTTTGTTCCTTTATGAATTTCTCAGACTGATGGTACCAAAGCGAGGTATGTTTACTGTTACAGTCGACAGTCAGTTGAAAAAACAGAAATGCACACATTTTTTAAACCGTTAGTTTTGTCTACTTATTTTAAGCATTGTTTTGTTTCTTAGTTCATAAGCATTTAATTAAACTCCAAATTTAACTATTGCAGAGTCAAAAGCAAAAAAAAAAAAATCATCAGTTTACAAGATCAAACAGCATGAAACAATTAGTACATTGTCGCCAAGCAATTCCTTTTAATTACGCCGATAGCTTTGTTTGCAATTGTTTCCATTAAATTTTCTCGGGACCGTGACTGCGGTGTTGCTAAGATTAATTACCGCAGTCAAACATTGAACTTTAATTAATGGAAAGTAAAATGTTTTCTTTTAAAGTTGCTTGCATGTAGAAGTTTCTTCTCTAAACCGTCACTAAAGTCCTTTGTCTGTGTACGTGAATTCGTAGCTATCTATCGTTTAATCTATTTGAATATATTTCTACGGTTCCGCTTTACTTTGGGAGTCCTTAAAACATTTCTGAGTTAGTCCTTTAAAAGACACAGAAAGTTTATTTAACACAATTCACAAGGAAAATGTAGTTGCGAAAATCATGAGCAATTACGCAAAAAGTAGTAAAAACACCTCAAACACAACGATAAATGCAATACGCCGCCAAGTCGGCTATTTCGATCCATGGACTTCAGTTCCATGGATCGAAATAGCCGAGTTGGCGGTGTATTGCATGTTTCTGCCTTAGTCCTTGCTTAGGGGCGATTACTCACTGCTTTATACAACGATAAATATACTTTCAATATCGGTTACAATAAAGCACTAAAACAAAATCACAACTTAAACAAAATTAAGGCAACAAATCAAAGCTGACTGACAACAGTTTACTAACTGAACCTGTAGCCTCGGTAGAAAGCACTTTATTTATAAACTCAATAAAAAATACGGCAATATTTTATTAAATTCTATAGTTAGCTGTGAGGTTCTAATGCTGAATGTCTCAAAGTGTGCAAGTTTGTCAATGTTGTGGAAAATTTTGAACCAAAATTAGTTGCTAGGAGTGATGCCAACTTAGCTGTGTCGCTTTATTTTCTTGCCAAGACTACAGAACTCAATGTTTAGAAGAGTACAAAACATACAAAATACACCAAGCAACTAATACTACAATAAATAAGGTAATTCTGTGTTAAAATTAGTAAAAGAATGATTATGTTGGGTAAAATACAATACGTTGAATTGAGTGAAACAAAATCATTCTACAAAAATTTTCACATACCTAGGTTGAGAACACTTATTTTAATAGAAGAAATATCATCAGATCAAAAATTTAAAAATTTTAAAAGTACTCCAAGCCCTTCAAAAATACCTTGTTGATTGATAATTTATTAAATTTTAAAATAATAATAGCCTCTTGAATAGTACCTGCACTTGTTTATTTCCGATCAATAAAGAAATGTACACTTGAAAGTGGAAAAAAAAGCATGAAGTAAGCGAACACATTTCGCTCAAGGCATTTTAAAGTTGCGTATAGCCATACTGCTACAGTTCTCTTTTTAAATCAGCGAATAAAAGCATCAGGAAAATTATACAGTAGTTTTTCATGTTGGCTCCACAAAAGTTTTCTGGCATTTTGGTTATTCATTTGTGCGATCAATGCTTAAAAGAAATATCAAGGCGTAGTAACAAGAAAGTATTTGAAAAAAAAATTATATATTTTGTTTGCCACACAGTTATTTTTTCAGAATTAAAAACCCCGGCTCTATTGAAACGTATTTGCTCTCATACGAGTATTTGAGTATATAGCTTCAAACTCAAAACAAAGAACTATGAATCTTGTGACTTGAGACTTTTCCGCCGCTGAAAGCGTACAGTAAACTCCCGTTTTGATGTAGGATAATCTGCGGCTCAGATTATCCGTTTGTCTTTTCACACGTTTTTTATTTTTGAAATAACAGCATGTAAAATTGTTATAATAGAATGTTCGACTATCGTACAAAATTTGATTGTCTTTTTTTTTTCTTCTTTTATTTTCATAGAGGGACAAAATTCATATATTTTTCGTAATTGAACTAAAAGTGATCGCATAAACAATTACATAATTGTTGTACTGCCGATACTTAAAATGAGAATATATCCAATTAGTTTCATTAAAAAAAACTATTCCTCTTGATTTAATTGCTCTCATTAAGTAGAGCAAGAAATTATTTTGTGTTAATGATTTCGCGATGGGTAAATGCGTCACTGATTTTTTTTTCATTTGCATTTCTTTAATGAAGCTGTTAGCGACAAGACAAGGTGACGTAAAAAAATGAAGCAATGCCATTTTTAATTGCTGAAAGTAAACATTTTTTTAGATTGAATTAAATTGCAAACTCTTAGAAAATGAAAATTACGAATTTTTTACCTTCTTGAGTGGTGTACTTTTTTTCATCTTAAATTTTTGCAAGGATGTCAGGCGGTCAGTTTCGATGAGAAGTAACACAAGAAAAAAACTCTGCGCTTCCTTTAAAAAACATATAAACAAGTTATGTAACAAACTGCATGTAAGTAAACTAAATACAAATGTCAAATACAGTATCGGGGTTTTGTAACAACGTTAAAGTTGAAACTCATGCATAATGTAACTCTGAATAAACTGCATACTTTCCTAAAATGGAGAAAACGCTTTAAGAAAAATGTAAATATTTTGGAAATTTGTAGGTTGAAACGATTGTTAAATAGCGCAAAAACGAAAGTGTTTTCTTTTGATGTTTTTGGATACCTTCGAATAGTAATAAAACTTTCAAATAACTGACGATTTGAAACTTAAAAAAATATATATATATATATTTCAAATATTTATAAAATGTGAGAAATTGCTTTCGAGGGAAACAATATTGTTATCAACTATAATGACGTTGATATAGTTGATATCAACATTGTTTCCTTCGAAAGCAATTTCGCATGTTTTATAAATATTTGAAAAATATATATATTTATATATATTTTTTAAGTTTTAAATCGTCAGTTATTTGGAAGTTTTATTACTATTCGAAGATATCCAAAAACAAGAAAAGACTTTCGTTTTCGCTCTACTTAACAACTAAACAAAAATTCAAAATAATGTCGGCCCCATTTAAACGAGCACTATCGGTTACAAGAAATACTATACGATTAAGCGTAAACGGGGATCTTTAACATTGCGGCGTGGGAAATATTCGGTTCCGGGATACTTTATTCGTATAAGCGGGATATTCGTTTGTCCGTTACTCGATTGAGCGGGGCTGACAGTATTAAAGAAAGATAATAAGGGGTGGTTGCTTTGAAAAGTTTTTGTTTATTGAAAGCCCTGTTAAAAATCAAGAAAATTATTTGTTTCCCGCTCATACTCTAACTGATTCATTTGTTTTGATACGATGTAAAGAAATAAAGTAAACCAGGAAAAAATAGGAACACTTGTTTCCAATAAGGCAAAGTCTGAAAAGAGACAAAAAGTATTAACAAACTAAAAAGAAAGAGAAGAAAATATTTTATTTTCAATGTAAAAACATATTAAACCACATTTAACTAACTGAAAAACAATATATATAAAAAAAAAACCACATTTTTTACTTGATGCAAAAATTAACAACTTTCACTGCATTAGTAAAATACAGTGAACCATAAAAAACAAACGTTACTGCAAAATACTATGAGGAAATATTGACAAGGGCAATGTAATAACTGTTGCTACAGTTCTGTCTATTGAAATAAAACTGCTTGTTGATAAAGCTTATCATTAATTAGTCTATTTGACGACGATGCAATCACGAATTAGCAAAATTTTACTGTCCTACATAAAATTTAGCGGTTGACCTCATTGGTTCTACATGGTCTTATTTGCTGCACTTACTTTTCTTATAACTGACACTGTTCATGAGTTTGCAGTGACAATTAATGCCTTTAAAAATACCTATTTTGTCAAATTTTTGATTTGCTATTATTAATATTGCGTCAAAGCAGCATTAGCGTCATTAAAACATTTGTTTGACAAAACAAAATCACAATTGACTAAGTATTTCAGAAATATTTCTATGTTACAAATTGTGTCAATATGATGTTAGTAGAGAATTTTTACTGGGATAAGAGTATCTTGGGAATAAATTAATACAGATTTCTGAAGCTAGAAGAATAACATTCTTTTATTTGCTCTTATAAGTTAAGAATAGAGTTATTACGAATATAGGTTTTTGACACAGATTTAACTAATCGCATCTAAGAAGAAGCAGATACCGATAGATTTTTATTCACTTAATAAAGTGAACCGTAGTTGCAAAGGCCTGGCTTAAATTATGTGTTTTGCATTGGTGAAAAGGACACCAGAAATTTGAGCAAATATTAAATAAAATGTAAATATATTGTAACTGTTATTTTTATAATTTAAACTATGCCGTAAAATTGGGTGAATCGGAACGTTTTTCAGGTTTGATTGTAAAAAAAAAAGCAGTTAAAAGATTTCTTTTTAATTTGATTTTTTGGGTAAAAACTTCGGTCTTGCTTTACTATTGATATTCCAAGCAAAGACAAAATATTTTGAATAGTTATTATTCATATATATAGGAATTTAGGGGTGTTCCGAATCACCCCGCTGATAGGGGTCAATCGGCACAAATGTTAACATTTTTATTTTTTTCAATTTAGCCTGCAATAGGTATCACAAACATGAGTAATATTGATGGGGGAGAATAAGAACAGATAGTTACTGTCAAATAAAAGTTTAAATTCAATACCAGCAAACGTTTATAATTTGTCAAAATTCAAAACAATTTTGAACTTATAAAAAATTAAAATTAATTTAAAGAAATTATTTTGAATTGAAATAGAAACCTTCAACATAAATTGAAGTCCCTCGTGTTGTCCATAAATATGTACTTACTCTTAAAACTAGCAGTTGTGGATTGGCTTTTATAGCATTTCTTGGGATGAACTCTGCCTTTTCTTTAGTTTCTTAAAATCTCTGAGTTTCGGGGATTGCCCTGATAGGTTTTTTTCCCACTTATTCATCACTGTATGTGTGCTGGACTTTTGCTACATAAACTCTATATGACATTCCCCCACGTATTTTAAATAAAAAGAAGTCTCTCGGAGAAAAAAACTTTTCAAATCTGCAACTTTTTGTCATTCTAAGATCTAGTTGCTCACGAGAAGGCATAAACAGTAATAAATCCTTGTCCTTGTCTTGATTAGAAGAATTGGGGTTAGAATCTTGATTTTTCAAACAGTTTCCTTTATTTATGTTTGATTTGGAACAACAGAACAAAGTGTTCCTATTCATCCCGCAAATCTTTATCCTATGTCATTATGAAGAATTATCTTTTTAATGCCACAATTAAAATGTGTTGTCTCTTCTAATGTGGTACTCTGTTACGCAGATACATGCATAATTAAAAAATACTATCCTGAGATTTGAAACATAAAGGGGTCTGTACCAGGCCCGTCATTTAGCGGGGGCAGAGGGGTCAATTGCCCCCCCCCTGACTTTGGGAAATCAATGTACTGGAGTATATGTGGGCATGGTTTTTGCTACTTTTTGGTAAATTTTACATTGTGAATGCATCCTTTGCCCCCCCCCCCCTGGAAAAGTTCGAAATGACCTCCCTGGTCTGTACTTACATACAATGTTTTGCAGGCTATGAAAATTTGATGTTTTTAGCGTTCCGCTTGCACCCTTGCATAGAAGCCAATTTCGTTGCCAAAATGACAAAAAAAAAAAAAAAATATTTCCTACTTCTTATAACATTACCTTTCTAGAAAACAATGTAACTGCCGAAAATACCCGACGGTATATTTATGAAGAATTTCTTTGTATGATCAGAAAGTTTTGTTCCAAATCACCTCGCTGTTCCTATACACCCCATTTTACGGTATCCTTATACTTGTAATTTATAACAAAATGCAAAAGTTTTATTTATAGCATGGGAACTTTAGACAAGCAAAAAAAATTCGCTTAAAGCATATGCACTTATACATCTTAAACCATATGCAGCAAAAATATTATGATACATAATAAATCGCTAAATTTGTTAACTTATATACATTTGTTTAGTAAAAAGGACTCTTGAAACCACATACAAAGTTTTAAACATTTTCCATACTTTTTTTTAGTGATGTCGCAAATATTTTATTTTATTTATTTTTTTTTTTCTGAAAATTTGAATAATTGTTTATATGTTTAAAGGAGTTCTTGCAGCTCATAGTTGTTCTTTTTTGGTACAAAAGAAAAAGTCTTTAAGTTAGAAGCAAGGTTAAGATTAATCATTCTCCATTGGAAAGGAAAACTATCATTACTAAGATGATTGATTGCTCAGTTTCTCAGAATTAGTCTCATAGTGTGAAAGTTTTACAAAAGATTTTTCTACTCTCCCAAAAGAAATGAAAAAAGAAATATCCATCCTTGTTTAAAATGTAAAAGAAAAGCATTTTCTTAGAACATTAATTAAGAAAGTATAGTTGCTACATCCAGCTACTATCTCAATAATTTTCGTCGTCAATTTTACATGCTGTTATTTCAGAATTAATCTTACATATAACTTTTCATCGTCGGTTTGACATTTTAAAGAAATAGATTACTACAAAAACATTTCGTCTGATAAATTTTTTAAAAAGCTTAAAAAATCCACTAAAATTTAAAATATGTCCATTAAAATGTATGTACCTAATACGTGAATAAAGTATTTATTTTTATTCTGCGACTATCTCTAACATAACCAACCCAGCCATCCCAGGCAGATCTAGTATAGAAAAGTATCATAGCAATAAAGTAAACTTTCTTCTAATAACTACTTATATAAATTTACCACTGTAAAAAAACTGTGTGTGTAAGCCACTGTGACATAAATAGTGATTGCATCATACAATGCACCTCTGATAAGTTGACCTCTTACTTAGAGTGATTCATCTTTTTCGGGTAATAGAGAATGGTAATTGTCATGTATTTCAGCTGGAATACCTTAGCAAAATATCAAAAAAATAACCTAACTCAATTTAATGCTAATTGTCCATTTCTATTGGTAAAAAAAATATCATTATCCATGTCGGAGGTCAACTTACCAGATGATAACTATAATATGTGCTTTATTTTACATTGGGTTTTTCTCTCTCTCCCCTCTCTCGTTTTTCCCCCACTTCGTGAAGTGAGTTTGCTTAGTCTTTACTTATACAGTATTACTGCATATTATAGAAGATGTTACTACCTGGCTCTCTAGTTAATACCATTAAATCCTTCCTTATAAAAATTAACTTGGTAATACCAGTATTTATATTGAATATTGAATATTGAAAAAATATTTTGAATGAATTTAGTTTTCTAAATAGTTTGCATCACCGGATTAAAATGAAATGCACGCTTAAATTCTACGAGTATTTTAAATTATTTAAATATCATTATGTAGTTTTTTTTTTTTTTTGTAAAAGTACCAACAAATCAAATTTTTTTAAAGACAATTTCTCTGCAATCTCATGGTTTTAAGAAGCTACTCAAGTGTTGCAAAATGTGATTGCAAAATGGAAGGAACCAGTTCGGTATGGCATGTAATGCAATAACAGACAAAACTGCGGATCAAGATACAGTGATTTGGTTTACTCCTTAGAATTCCGATATTCATTTACTATTTTTAAATATTTGTAAATATAGTATATAGTCTTTCCGGTTATTTTTGTTCAATTTTGAATTAACTTGTATACATTCATCAATTTCCTTGGATAAATACGCTGGATGTTTTTGTCTTTAATATATTGTTCCACTTGTGGTTTATGTATGAAGGAAACAAATTGACTTCATGAAAGAATATTGATTCCTTAATAACTGCAGAACAAATAAGGGTATCAGTTCATACATACCTTTTATTCTTCCATATTTCTGGGATTATGATTCAGACAAAAATTGATTCATTTTTTATACGTTGGTATAGTAGTATATTAATACGGTACGACTCTAGAAGCATAAATGATTGCAAAAAGATACTTTGAACCATAAGGAAAATTCAGGAGAGTCTTGCACGAAAAGGGTCTTTGGAAAAAGTCGAGTAAACGCATGTATAATCTTTTTATTGAACTATACCAGCATTCCAATGGCCTACGAAAAAAAGCATGCTGTTTCTGTCGATTGTTTAACATAAACTACTGCAAATTTGCAATATTTCTCCAAGTTATGTTTTTTAAATTTTATACACATCTCTCTAAACTTCTAGATACTGGACAGGGTAAAAAACATTTTTATTTTAAATGGTTTCTCTAGAGACTACTACCTTAATAAACACTATGAACACCCCATTATTTTCACTCTTTTGCAAGCTAGAAAAGATAACGCAACCAATGTTTAGTTTTGCATAAATTGAAAATTGTATCTTCATGTAATCGTACCTTAACATATAAATGGGGCTATAAAAATGTTACTATAAATGTTAATTAAAATATTATTCTTAATAAAAAATTAATGTCATGAAAAAATGGACGAAAGTATTAAAAAAAGTTGGTATTAACTCAATTGCAGCTAAACAAATTTGAGATAATAAGTTAATGAAGAACATATTAATAAACCAGATATTTGCTGCGGGGTTTTTTAGAAGGGAGGCTCAGTCATGAGGTAAATTGAAACTAGTAATAATTCAAAATTGAAAAAGTCTTATTAGTCTTTTCAATTCAACCTGATCTCGATGCGCTACAATACAGCTTTTCTGCCTTTGTGTAATTGTATGTATCTGTATATGCCATAAGTGTCTGCTTGCAACAGGAGGCAAAATTTACCAGTAGCTAGACTTAATGTGCATTTAGTAACCGATAGTTTCGAGAAAACTGCATTATTTGCTTTAATAAATACATCGATCATGGACGACAATACGGTAATTCAAAAAGAGAAAATTTGAAAAGAAAGCAAACCAATTTTTAGTAATCATCGGTACATTTTTGTTATCTTCTTTTTATCTGATTTTATGGTAACTTTTTTTCCTCGAGCAAGCAAAGAAAAAAACCTTTAAAATGATGTAAGAAAAAAAACGGATGTATGAAAATAAATTTCATAAGAAAATGTCTTATGAGGTAATACTTCAAAAAACTAGAACACAACTTTAATAAATGATTTTACTGAGCGGAAGATCATACACATTTCATAACGTTTAACAAATATTTTCGAATCATATTTATAGCATTGTTCAACGTATTTAAGTACTATTAATCTATCTTTGCTGAAAATTTTTTTAAAAAATATATTTTTATTTGAATAACATTTTATATTTCATTGTGATGTTTTATACTTATCAGTTTTAAAGAATTTGTCAACATCTTGTCCAAGTAACTGTTATTTAAGATATTAATATCGTCTTTTATTCAAAACTTCTAGATTCAATACATCAAGAGAAGTTCTTTGGAACATAACAGGCACTTTAAAATCATCAATTTTTCGAAAAGAAATTATTGCAGATACTCTAAAATGTTACGTATAAAAAAGTACTTTAATTTATGATTTAAATTCTGACAGTTTTTTCGTATCCGTAGAGATTGATGATAGGTAAGCGTGACTAATTTAAGGCCCTTTTCATTACTTGTATGCTTACAAAAGGATATGATTGATTTCTTTCGAAAGCAAATTTCAAACTTTTATTTCTATCTCAGAAATAGCAATTAAAGTGCATATTCTACTATTTCTCATAAGCCCATGTGAAATGAAAATATTTTTGAGTTAAAAGAATATTTTTGAGAGAAAAAAGGTTGATAGATTGTGAGAAAAACTCATTAAGGGGTATAAAATAATTGTCGCATTATTAGATTTGATAACACACTTTTAATGACATAGCTTCTTGGAAAAATCACATAGAAATAAATTAATACGGTATTACTAAAATATATTCAAAAAAAAGAAAACTAATGTTTGAAAAGTATTTAAAAAAAGGTTTAAAATGTAATATATTTTAGTATCAAAAAAAACTTCTGCTAAAAAATTTTACTGTGATGCTTGAGAGTTGTGAAGAAAAATGAGGGAGAGAGTAAGAGCTTAAGAAACAATTAAAAGCAAAGAAGAAAAGAAGTGCGTAGTCATTTGGAATGCTCTGTAAAAAGAAAATATTAATTCAATATTATTACAAATGTCCCAATAAACTAGGATCGTACAGTGAAAATGAATGTGGTTTTTACAATATAATACAGCTAGTTGTGTAGTAATAAACTGTAAAAAGTGCTATTTTAATTTTACAGTGATAAATTGCAAAATTGCTAATTTTACAGTATTTAGCTACAAAATTTCTAATTGTACAGTAATAAACTGTAAAACTACTAACTTTACAGTTTATTACCGTGCATTTTACAGTTTCAAACCAGAAGCTCTGCTACCAGTATTATACTGTTGTTTTTACAGTACGATACAGCTAATAAACTAAAATTAGTACTGTGCATTTTACAGTTTTAAATTGGAACCTCGGGTCCCAGTTTTACACTGTAAAAACAACAATTCTTTTTTTGCAGTGTACACTGCCGTGGGCAGGTAAAGGGCAGTAACTGCAAAATTTTCGATTTTATTTATTTATTTTTTTTTTGCATTTTTGTAATCTATGTTACATTACTTTTATGGTACAAACAAATTTTTTTGGTTGCCGCCAAAAAAAAAAAGCTATTTTTTAATCAATGGTAATTAGCAGTCAGTGCGTTTTTCGTTACACAGGGCAGGTAAACGGCAGTATCTGCAGGTTTGCAGGATGAACATAATATGAATCGCTGTACAAAACTTGTATTAAGACGCAAAAACCGTTTTCCTTTGTAGCTACACTGAGCGAAAGTAGGGGTGCCCTAATGGGAGGTCACGGAAGGTCATTGTGACGTCCAAAAATTACCTTTATTCACAAATTTTGTCGATCGATTTGATAAGTTTAGAGGCAATATTTCAACAGTGCTTTTTTTTTAATGATGCCCAGTCGCTTCTGTTTAAATGTATGTAAGCGTGCCTGCTCGTATTTTGTCATTCTTATATTATGAAGTCATTCGGTGAATTGGGACTTTCCCCATCCCAAAACTTTAATTTCGCTGTGCCTCTGAGAGCAAGACATACTTGAAAAATACTTTATCCCAAATAAAATTCTGAAGGAAAGGTTGGGAATTTTATAGGCCTCCGATATTATATATTTTTTAATCTTCATTTATTTTTCGCATACGTGTTTTAAAAACAATGGAACAAAGTTGTTCCCTACTAATGTTTAGTTATTAGTCAACCAACAAAGTTCATGCGGTTTTTATTTATTGTTTACTTCTCTGGATTATATTGAGTAAACAGAATGATGTGGTGGGGGGTATCTTTGTATACAAGTTAAAGCTTATTTAATGCAGTATTATTTAGAGTATTTGATTAGTTTGATTACTTTGAATTTAAGTGAAAAATCTGTAGTTGAGTATGGCCGTGTCAAACGCAATAATTCGTGCTTGTTTACTTTATGAGTTCAAACTTGGTACCAAAGCTGCAGAAGCTTGTCGTAAGATATGCACTGCTTTTGGGGAAGGTACTGTAGCTGAACGGACGGGTCAAAAGTGGTTCAAGAAATTTGCCTCGGGGGATGAAAATCTGGAAGATGAACCTCGCTCCGGGAGACCATCAACGGTCAACAACGACGAGATCAAGCTGGCAATCGAGCAGGATTCAAGTCAGACATGTCAAGCACTTGCCTCAACATTCAATGTGAGTGATGAAACTATTCGTAAACATTTGCACCAGCTTGGGAAAGGATGGAAGCTAAGCAAATGGGTACTACATGAATTGAGTGAAACGAACACGCACAGCAAGAATCACTCAAGAAACTCTGGCACTATTACAGTGGGAAGTTCTACCCCACCCTCCGTACTCACCAGACCTAGCCCCAAGTGACTACCACCTGTTTTTGGCAATGGACAACCATATGCGCAATCGGCGGTTTCAAAATAAAGAGGATTTGGAAAACGAGGTGAAAAACTTTTTTAACTCTCAAAACCCAACTTTTTATAAAAACGGGATATATGGTCTTCTGTCTAGGTGGGAAAAGATAATACTTGCTGATGGTGATTATTTTTCTG
The DNA here is from genome assembly GCA_038373865.1 of Uloborus plumipes. Taxonomy (NCBI): domain Eukaryota; kingdom Metazoa; phylum Arthropoda; class Arachnida; order Araneae; family Uloboridae; genus Uloborus; species Uloborus plumipes. The sequence goes on along the minus strand of JAXGGA010009226.1, from coordinate 29,011 downwards.
AATAGATTTAATTTAAACCCATTTTTTTGTGCTTTATTTATTAACATTCAAAACCACACGAACTTTGTTGGTTGCCTGGTAATAATCCTCTATTGTATTTTAAGGTTATAAAAATCCTAATTTCATTGAGAAGGCAGAATTTAGAAAAGTAAGCTTGATATCTTTTCGCAGTCGGGCGGTTTTCCTTTTTTGTCACCCCCCCCCTGATTTTTGCCATTTTCTTTCTCTTTCGTTATTTTGATAGTGTATATTAATTTACAGATTCTGTACTATAAGCTAGGCTGAAGTTTGAAGAAGGTTTTTAATTAAAAAAAAAAATGAGTCTGAAGGCGTGAAAAAAGGACAAGTAATGGACTTACTATTGATCTTGTTCCCCCCCCCCCTTTTTCGTAATTATTTTTAATATCATCTTTTTTTAAACTTCAGCTCTTATAAAGATATCTTCGAGTATCATGCACAGCTTTTTGAGCTTTTTTATTTAACATCAGCATCTGTTGAAGAGCGCAATATTTTTTCCTACGTACATCAGGATTTGAAAATTTTGCCTTCAGAGCGTTATATTGCATGCAATAACAAAAATGTTCAAAAGATATTTTCTAAAAGAAAAATTAAATAATTATTGCACTTTTCTCCCGCCAATCTTCTACTTCCAGTTTTGGCATCTAGAGTAATTTGAGGGGACTTAGCAACTTCAGCATTTTCAAATTATGAGCTACAGCAACCTAAAGGTTCTAGTGAAACTAGGTTTTCAATATCAATCTTGCTTATTCTGCACACCCTATTTTTGATAAATTTGCACTCTTCAGAGCAGTGGAAAAAGTCTTAGATACAAGTAATGACTTTAAATAGACTGCTAAATTTATAAACCTTATACACTTTTGCAAGTGTTTGCACTTATTTTTTTCCTTTTTGGTTTTTAAAATACGTCACTGAATTCCGTGGAAAGCTAGTAGTCTGCCTTTTCTGTCTATAAGCAAGCTTAGAAGTTTTTAACGTCACGTTTTCTTATCATCAATCTTCTAAAAATGTCATAGAAAGCGCTTTTTCAAAGAAGGAAACATTAACCTTGCTTCTCGATTATGTAAAAATATTAACTTATTTTTGATTACTTTCAAAGTAGATTATACGGGCAGAATTACTTTCTAGACATTACATTACGCAACACACCTTCATGTTTATCAAATTCGTGTCTGAAAAACATTGATAGTTTAAAAAATTGTAACAAAATGAAATAAATAAATTAAAATGCTATAGCGGTCTGCCAATAATAAAATCTCAGTTAATGCTTTTATCTTGTATAAAAGTATAACACACTTTTAAAATATTTTGAAAGTTTTCTTCAAGTTGCTTACTTTTGAATGGAAATTTGATATTTATGAAAGCTATAAATAATTAAAAAATAAAACATTTTATGTAACGTAAGCCGTAAAATACGCAAAAAAAAAGTCATGAATGTTGAGTTTTGACAAGCAAAGAGCAGAACCACCTAGAATATGATTAATTTTAATACTGTTGGGTGCTTATTTTAAGAATATAAAAGCGTTAGCGAAGTACTTTTATTTTAAAGTTTTATGCACTTTTATTAAATTACACTGTTATTCTTTTGAGCACTTATGAGCCATTCCACGAAAACACCACCACTTCATTCCCCACGTGTCGCTGATATATTTCATTAAAAAGTGGTAATTTTAAAAGGTGATGAACAAAGTTTTTGGCTTAAGAATTCCCTCATCGGTTTTTAATTTCTAAACCAACAAAATTTCGTTCATAACCGTTTAAAACCACTATTTTAGTAAAATACACGAGCGTCACGTGTGGGACAAGATGGCGGCGTTTTGTGGAATGGCCCTTATTGGTATGTCGTCATGTTCTTCTGATTGTTTTTTTTTTTTTTTTACTTCAAAAAACATAGTGAATCGTAATGAAAAAAAAATGTTCGAGTACAACTTTTGAAAAATTTTCATCCTCTAAGTAATAGTGCACGCTTGTCAATGTCAGAAAATAGGACAAGATGAAGCAGTTTGGGTCTAAATAAATATTTTTGGCTATTCACCGCCCATCATGTACTTTACAGCGGACTCCATTGACTCTGGTTGACCGGAAAGTGTTGAAATTTGCGATTTCAGTTACTTTTAGGCAAAATAAACTCATTTTTGTGAAAATTGCAACACCATAAAGGAATCGTCATAACTGAATGAAATTTAATACACAGCTGAATGATAGTGGTACAAATAAATGATTAAGCTTAGAAAGAAAAGAAACAATTACAAAATATTGAAATTAGTATTTTGTGTAGCCACCACGCGCTGCAATAAGTGCTGCTACGCGACGTGGCATGGAGTCAAACAAATTTTTAATGTCTGCCTGATCAAGAGCATTCCATACTGTTTGTATGCGTACCCAAAGTTCGTCTGTAGAAGCAACAGGAAGGGAATCACAAACGAGACGCCTAGCAACAAAATCCCTGTCATGTTCAATCGGCGACATATCCCGGGAATACGCTGGCCAGGGAAGAAGTTGTACTTGCCGTGAGGCAAGGGATGATTGAACAGTCCTAGCGACAAAAGGGCGGGCATTATCCTGCTGAAATACAGCACCAGGCAAGTCTTGAAGGAATGGGACAGCTTGGGGCTGTAGAAATTTGCTGATATACCGGTTGCTGTTCAGGTTACCCACACTTCGTAGCAATTGAGATTGTCCGTGATATGATATGGCACCCCAGACCATGACTCTAGGTATTCGCCCACTGTGACGTTCGATAATGCACTCTGGAAGGTAGCGTTCACCGGCATATATTCGGACGCAAATATGGCCATCATGGTACCACAAATTAAAGCTGGATTCGTCAGAAAACACAACATATTGCCAATCAGCACGCCAGTCCTTTTTCTGATTTTCCTATTGTAGCCGCAGGCGGCGATGGTTTAGCGTGAGGGGGATCCTGTATAAAGAAGTCCTTGCGCGCAGTCCACGCTGCAGCAGACGTCTACGAATTGATGAAGCACACAATGAATTACCTGTAGCTGTTAACCACTATGCTGCCAGTTGTCTAAAAGAAGCTGTACGGTTCGTCACCATCATGCGGATCAGGTGTCTATCGTCTCGCGCTGACGTCACATCTCGGGGTCCACTCCCGAATTTCCGAGTTGTCCGACACTCGTCCGTCCACTGGTTCCGAACACGCATCTCTGTGCTGCTGTTACGCTGCACACGAGCGGCTACTTCACGATAAGACAATCCAGCTTCACGAAGGCCGACGATAATCCCGCGTTCAAACTCCGTAAGTTGTTGAAACCTCACTCTTTTTCATCGAAGAAGCATATGCAACGTCTAAGCTAACGTTTATCACAAGCAGATAACCACCAATAACCATACACGCCTTGCTGCAGCTGTCTATTTATTCGGATAAATCCGGCGTTCACGAGTCTAAAATTCTAATCATTTGCATATCATACCCTACTTTGCATTTGTTGAAAATTTCAATCCATTCGCGCAAGTCCTTCATGGTATTGCAATTTTCACAACAGGAGGTTATTTTCCTACGATAAATCTGATAAGGTTATATTTGATATAGTATTGATTCTCAAAACTACTGAAAGATAATGAAAGACAATGTAACAGTACGAAATAATGTTCACGTGCACCGCAGCTTTTACAATGGCCGTGTTCAAAAAAGACGACCCTTTAACCGGAGAGGTTGGTCACATGACGGTTAATAACCTCAGGAGTTAATATACCACTGTCGTACTAAATATGCAATTGATTTAGAAAAAGATTGCACACACACTGTAAAAAAAATAATGTTATTTTTATAGTATAATACAGCTAATTTTGCAGTAATAAACTAAAAATTGCGAATTTTAAAGTAATAAATTGTAAAATTGCTACTTTCACAGTACTAAACTGTAATATTGCTAATTTTACAGTAATACACTGTAGAACTGCTAATTTAACAGTTTATTACCGTGCATTTTACAGTTTTAAACTGGAATCTCTACTGCCAGTATTATACTGTTGTTTTTACAGTATAATACTGCTGGATTTTACACCAATAAACTGTAAATTTATAACTTTATAGTAAGAAACAAAATTGCTAGTTTTAGTTTATTACTGCGCATTTTACAGTTTTTAATTGGCACCTCGGTTGCCAGTATTATACTGTAAAAGCAACATCTCATTTTTTGCAGCGCAGAAAAGTTATTACATGAACCACGTTTTTAATTTTTACTATGATTTATGCTTCTAGCTTTTGATTGGCAAAGAACCTACATAGTCTTGTCAATTGTCACAGAGAAACGGTTATTCTGGAAATAGCCGATCATTCGATGGGTGGAGGGGTTAGAACGATTTCTGGCACAAATGGTTAACAAGTGGCTCCTCTTAAAGGAATTCTATTTAGAAACGGGCGATTCTGGTTTATACTATCATCATATTTGAAGGTGATCAATATTGTACCTCAGTTTTTTCACTACTCGGAATCTATCATTTTCCACTATAGGTCTTTCTTAGTCTGTTTACAGTTGCTTTAGACCTATTAAAAAAAGTTTGCTTTTGCTCAATTTTTTTAATTATTAAGTATTGTCTGAGTAAAGTCGCTTAACATGCTTATAAACATTTTTAAAAAAAGAAAGAAAGAGGGATCGTAAAATTATGCATTTGGGCACTAATTAATTTGATCTATCGTTAAACTCAACAAATATTTTATAATGATTTACTATTGTTCATCCTAATTTTAATAACATCTTTAAAAAAATTGTAACCGGAAAATTTACCTACAAAAGACATTTTATATTATTTGCTTTTTAATAAAAGCATCGATTCAAAATAAGCCATTGAAGTAAAGAGCTGGTGAAAAGGAAAGAAAAAAGCTGAACATTATTTTTCAATCATTTTTATTGCTATTGACAATACTCAGGCAGTTATTCTACAACTTCTTCTTCGAAATTCTATCCATTATTCATGCCGAAAGTAATAAATAATTCCATGTTCTTTACTTCACTTCAGTTGTGCTCAATTTAATAAATTTTAAAAGACAAGATAAAAGTAATTATTTTTGCTATTAAAGTGGGGAAGAATATAAGAAAGAAAAATCCGTTTTTCGTTTACGAAAAATGACAGAACAATAGTCTTTAGCTGGTAATGACTTTTGACATTTTTTCTGCTACGTTGTTTCAAGTCAAAAGAAATTGCTTTTTATGCATGCGTGTTTTAATGCTTGATGTGAGAGTAAAAATTTCAAATGGGATAAGAGCGTAACAACAGAAAGAAGATTATTACCAACAATGCTTTGAAGACTAAAAAAGTACATATTGAAAATAGTTACATTAGGTAATTAATAGGAAAATGGTAAAAAGGTGAAAAATCACGGAACGTTACCCAGAAATTACTTATGACTTTTTCGGATTTTTTTTTTTTTTTTTTTTTTTTAGTGCACGGACGCGATTAACATTGCTTTATGAACTTACTTTATCTGAAAGTGGACATCTGAAGACGCTTTAATTGTTCAGTTGTATCTAGATAATGAAGCAGAAAGCAAACTTGTAGACATAGGAAAAAGTAAAAATGCATGCTTGTCCTAGCGAATTAGTAGGTAATACTTATATACTTCAAAGTACAACGTTCATTTTGTCGCACGCTTTGCGATATTCTAAAAAGGTAATGAAGAATTAGATTTGATGAATGTCTTTCTTCAAAGTTTTATGTGTAACTACAGTTTGGTAAATAAGACTTAATAGCGTAAGTAAATATATAGGTATGTTGCCGTATCGTCAGCATTTGCCAATTGAGTAATGTTTTCACAGATTGATTGTACTCAGTTGGCATGGGTACATGTCCGCGGCCATTTCTGACCTTTTAAATTTAAGTTCCGTTTTCGCCAAATCTGTGACATGTATCTGAAGGTTACACGCACATACAAACAAACAATTCAGACAAAAAGAAAACTTTTTCGTGGTTCTTATGGACTTTCAAAATTATTTTATGACTAACGGATGTTGAATTTTTTTTTTTTCAACAAAACATTTTATGCCCCTAAAAATTTTATCTAAAAATAATGGTTCTTTTAATCATCAGATTGCTAAGAGAAATCTGATGTAACCGAGAATCAGCATGTTTTGCACCACACTATTGCATCATGCTGAACGGATTGCATTAGTATTAAAAGCTATGAAAATGGAAATTTCAATGATTATTATTCAAAAAGAGCGTAGTTGATCTACGACTAAACGTACAAACACTCTGAACTCTTCACGTAATAATACTACTTTTAAAACCCCTTCATCAAATATATATTTTTTTCTTTTTTAATTATTTACCATGTTAGTAATAAATGAAAGGAAAAAAAAATGATAGTACAATACTCGATTTGATAATATTTGATTTGAAGACTGAAAAACTGTAGCTATCGTAAGTAATATTCATGCTTATACTTCAAAATTTCTAATACTGTCAGTTTCGTAATTATATTTTTATACTTCCTTTTTTAATTAATACTTTCCTTAAAAATCGAAAAATAAACACTTTACCGCTTAGCCGTCTAGTCATTTCGGGTCCGTGGACAAAGCACTCAGTTACCATTAGGAAGGAACCCAGATCGGGCATTAGTAGCGGACACACATCCGTACGCCACACTCATTACCCGAGAATTCAAAAGATGGCGCCAGTGCCGCTCCATGCAACCGCAGTATGGAGAGCAACGGCTTATGGCCGCGAGACTTTGACAAACTGCCAACTTGAAAGAGAAATAACACGACTGAGTTCTAAAAAGAGAACACATAACAATTTTTCATTGATAAAAATTTTAAGATCTTTTTTATTCACGTATAGTCTAAATTGAACGCGTTTCATATTATCATATATAGCAAGTAGTTTCGAGAAAAATAACAACATTTTAAGAAGGTATTTAAAAAGAATTTCATGAAATTATATGTATAGGCTGTGTTATAAAACAAGTGAATATTTAAAAAGCGAAGATAATACAGAGAATAGTTTCGAAAGTTGCTAGTTTGTGTAATTCCTTTTATTATGTGATTCTATTTATTTATTTATTTTTTACTTGCAAAACACACTTCATAGATTCTTTTTTTGACTGAGAGAATAAAGGATGTTTAAAGAACTAAGCCTGTATTTTATTCTTGAAAATCCGATTGAAAATAAAAATTGATTATGTCTATGCAAACAGTTTTGAAGAGTCTAATAATGCAGAATAAAATGGCAATGACCGAAAAGCTCAATTTATCAAAATTTCCATAAAAGATTCGAGATTACTAAGATTGATTGTTCATTCTATTCATCGATCAAAAAACGAGTACTTACTAGTAAGACTACTTTTAGATACGGTGTTGAATACATTGTTTGTACTACTTTTCAAGCACCTATTTTAATGCTGGTTATAATTTGAGAGAAGATGATGCATTTCAAAGAAGTGAAAGTGTGTGAATACTGATTATATACTAAAATACTCTTTAATGAACACAAAAGAAGTGAAGTAGAAAATATTAAGCAAATAGAGCTGGGTAAAAATAACTACACACACAGTAGCAAATCGAAGAGTAAAATGTTGTTGTTTGGTTGTTTTTTCCCTTCCTTTCTTTATTTCTATGTATTTATTTATTTACATTTTCTATTTAGTGTTTTTGTTATTATTTTTTACGTATTGGGTCAAACTACTGATTTAATTCATTTCAGCTGATTTTGTTTAAAGTAAAAATAACGCTTTTACATGAGTAGAAAGTAATTAAATCCCATTTTATAAATGCTACACATTAAATGTCTCCTGATAAAGTAAAATGCACCCATAAATAAATTGCCATTCTATAAACTGTTCTGTAACTCCTCCCCAAAGGATTATAATAAAATTAAGGTTTCCCTTAAAATCCATTACAATGTATCGCCTAAAGCTTAAGAGATGTATTTCACTACGATTATTCAAGTTCCAGAAGCAAATAATGTAAATACCCCAAATCCGTCAATTACTTCAACTGCCAATGCCGTTGAGACAGTTGTATTCTGCTCTGTAGGATGCGAAATTTTTTTAGCCACAGCGTTTAGATATTACAATCATTAAAAAAAAACCTTTGTTTTCACATTTTACGCAAGTAATTTTTACACGTTTTTTTTTTTTTTTGGTAAAAGCACGACAATTGTTCATATTTCTCAACATTATTTTCGGTGCTTTATATAAGTACTTAGAATTTTTTTTTTAATTGTATTTGTGTTTTCATTGCGTACTACTGCAATCGTATATGATTACATTAAAATGATAGTGTAGAGTTTGCCATGTTTCTAATAGATATTGTCTGCTCGAAGGCTCTAACTTCCATCTCGGTTACGAATTTAAGCCACCGCGAAGAATATAATAACCAAAATCCCCTTAAAACGACCAATTTAAAGTATATCTAGGAAGTTTCAAATTTCCAAATTTGATTATGTTCTAGAGCTTGTATGTCAGTCTTGGTTATAGTATTTCTCCTAAAATACCTGAAAGCATCAATTTAAAAAGTAACATATGAGTTAAAATTGTAAGAAAATTCCATCCAAATGATAATTTAATTCTTAGAGTTTGTTCTCTTTTTTAATTGTTTTTTTTTTTTTTTTAAATCATTCTAATTTATAATAACAGGTGAAGGGACTTGTACTCCCAAAACCAACTGCGAAATACTAAGAATATATTTTTCTTTTAAGATTAATCTCTTACATTTGTAGAGAAATATTGATGTGATCAGTTACATTTATGAATAGTAATGAGTGCTAATAAAGTTGCAATTATTGAACAATTCCCGTTTGGAATGCAGGAAAGTACTCAAGAATGCAATTACTTTTGCAGTTCATAGTAACGCATTATCTATCTTAACTAAGTTTAAACAACCTGAGGCGTTTTAACAAACTGGCTTGTTGAATAAATTTACCCTCAAGTACTAGAGAACGTTACTATTTTATGGAGAAACGATGTGTAAATGCGATAGAACTAACTGAGAATTAGATTGCGTTCAAATTCTCATACTAATAATAATCATACAGATTTTGTAGTTCCAAGGAAACTCTCTTCAGCATGAAATAATTTTGACTTCCAACGCGTAAACAGTTTCTAAGTAGCAAGCAACTTCATTAATGATTGATCCTTTAGTGCCGTCAAAACGTTGAATAAAAGGTTCACATAAAGTGTATGTTTGTGTTTGGTCAAGTCTTTTAGTAAACATTATTTCCTACACTGTCCTATACTGCCGTGGGCAGGTAAACGGCAGTATCTGCAAAAATGAGTTTTCGAGATATTTGAAGAAACGCGTTTTTTTATTTCCCACAAAGATCAACAAAACATTGAACTTCGAACATAGGTGATACTATATGTTTATATCAATACATTTTTTGGGTAATCGATTGAATTTTGATTTTGCAAGCGCAGAGAGAGGTAAAGCAGATGCTGCTCTTTACCTGCCTTTTTCACTCTAATTGTCGTACGGAATTGACTGGCAGTCAGCAGTAACTGCACAGCATGCTACTAAATGTCCAGTATTTACATATTCGACCTCATGCGGAGTAGATATGTTATTACGAAATATATTATTGCATAGTGAATGATGTGTTTTATTTAAAAATATACATAAATACCGTGTATCCACTTGATATAGATTTACTATAAACGAACGAAATATAATGAAAAATTTTATGAAACTGTATTGTATTTTGCAAAATATGAAGCAGAACGGGAAGATTCTTCAGCCATTTTTTTAAAATTACTACAAATCAGTTAATGATTTGTATCTTGCATCAAAATAATAAATCCGTTTGAAAAATAAGCGCTTGAAATGCTTGTTGTGTTAACGATTGTTCTCATAGAACTATTAAAAATGCAACAGCTTGGTATTAAACTGCAAAAAGTCTGTTAGTATGAAAGCAAATGTAATTAAAAGTAGGGATGCACCGATAAGCAAATTGGCCGATTACCGATTACCGATTAATCGGCTGTTGATAATCGGCCGATTAATCGGTCAGGCCGATTAATGATCAGTTTTTTTTTTAATATTATCCATTGCACTATCAATCTCCCCCCCCTTTCTTTTCGATTTAGGAGACAAGATTTTTTTTCTTTCATTTTCCTAATTTTCCCAAAAATAATTTCAACATTTTATCAAATTTATTTGAACCAATTTTCATATTATAGTTAATCAAGTTAAATAAAACACTAATTAATTTTTTAATTGTAAGTAGCTGTTTAATTCAAAATTTTTCTTTTTTGAAAATTAGAGATTATCTAAAAGCGCTATGCTAAGGAGAAAAGTACCGACATATGAATATTGTTGCAAAATTTTCTATATATGCATATTTATGCAAAATAGAAAAATTCATTTTTGAAGCATGTATATCAACTGAGAGCATTTTTTTTTTATTTCATTCTTTGAATTATTTGTTTTATTTTTACTCACTACACTTTCGTACTACATATTATAATTTTGTTTCAAGAAAATTATTTATTTTCTGTAAATTAATTCATTATAGCTTCTTGTTTAAGGCATACTGAAAGTAATTTTATTTAAAACATTTTTTCCGCCAGTTGATCGGCAAAATTTGATTATAAATAGAATGAAGCACTCATGTTTTCTGATTCCAATTTGAAAGTTCCGGAATTTTATTATTTCTAATAGTGTCATTTAAATATCGACTGTGAGGGTTCTCTTTTAATATTCCATTCAGTCTTATGCACTGAATGAACTATTTGTTTTGCTTTTACTCTGTACACACTCCCATCTTGCATGTTATAGTAAGGATTACAGAAATTTATATTTATTTAGTGTAAATAAAATTATTTATTATTGTTTCTTGGTGAAAGTAGGGGAGAGTGGTAATGAATGGGCCATGGTGATGAATGGGCCACTAACAAAATATGAAAAAGTATTTGCATGAATTTTTTTTTGATGCCATCAATAGATGTAGCTATTTGTTCTACTAAACTCATCCAATTTTCATTCGTTTGCGCTGAGCCATTTTTAAACTAGAGTGGCATGGTCAAGAATCTGACTGAAAAGTAAGTTTTTCCTTTTTTAATAAAACATTTCCTAGCTAAAATGTACCAAGTATTTCACTGCATACATATGTATAAGTTAGTCTTTCCATATCTATAAACTAATTTTAAGATGTATTTTGATGTTATTTAAATTCAATGTACTCAAAAAACCTAAATGTATTCCAAAAGTATAGGTGGGGCTGAATGGGCCACTATGTCATGGTAATGAATGGGCCACCTAAATATTTTTCTTCCTTTTCTTTGGATTTTCGCATTAATATGAAACACAACTGACTGTCATAGATAAAGATTACTGTCGTCAAAGGGTTGGTTTGTAGTAACTTCTAAATATAATTTGCAGATCTATATTATATTCCTATAGTACAATAGACCTCTGGTCACAGTGCGTGGCTTGAAAAGCCCCCCCCCCCCTCTCCTTCATATTATATTCCTCACAGTACAATTTCATTTTCTTTCTTGGTTACTTAAGTTAGATATTTCTTATTCCCGATGTCTAGTACATTAAAAAAAAAAATTTTTGAATTTTGATAAGTTTGAAAATGAAGATGAAGTTTTTGAAAGTGATTTTGAATATTATTTTTGAAATATATAAATTTTGTTAAATCATAGTGTGTATTATCTGTTATTTTTATATATATATATATATATATGATGTTATTTATTTCTTACAATCTCATTATTTAGTCATTTTTCTGCTACAATTGGTATGCATCAGTTTTATTTTAATTGCATCAGTTTTGATGTTTATATAATTTTAAATCAGTATGATTTTGTATCATCATGTCAAGTGACACATTTATTTTGTCATATTCAGCAAATAAAAGATTAAATCCTCATGTTTTCATTGAATTCATTTAGTGGCCCATTCATTACCTTCGATGGCCCATTCAACCCCATAGGTGGGGTTGAATGGGCCAAATTTCAAAATTTTTATTTTCTGTTATAATTCATTATAGGCAGGTGCTAATCCAACTTTTATGACTTTTTTAGAGAGCCAGATAAGTAAAGTAACTAAAACACCAATTTAGAGTTAAAACAAAGTGTTAGAAAAAATTACAAAAATTCAAAACCAAAAAGTGGCCCATTCATTACCACTCTCCCCTATGCTTTAAAAAATGATATTTAAAAAATATTTTTCCGCCGATTAATCGGCAACATTTTGCCGATTATTATTAATCGGCGAAGTGGCCGATTATGGCCGATTAATCGGTTCTGCCGATTAATCGGTGCATCCCTAATTAAAAGAAAACAAAACAATGTAGAAAAAATCATTTCTTTGCTGCACTTTTGTTTGTCGTCTGCCCAGTTTTGCTTGTGTATCTCTGAAATCGTAAAAAATATCGTCTTCTTGTGAAGAGAAACTTTATTTGAAAGAAGAAACAGACAGAGTAGCATTATTCTATTGCTGCATTCTTATTTATCGGCTTCTAAGCTTTTCTTGTGTTAGTTCTCGTTTGTTAGCTTTTATACCATATAATAGTTGTTTCTACATAACACAACGTCTAGCTCATGTCAGTTCAAAACAAAATGATCCTCTCAACATTTCTATTTTAATTTCGTTTGAATTATAAACATTTGTCTGTTTCTTAAACGAAAAAAAATATTTCAAAACAAAAAAACTGCTATTTCAAACATTTTTGAGCTTCCCCTTTTGAAAATATTTCAACGTTCTCTCACGTAATATGTAAGGAATAAATAAAAAAATCGTGAATATTTAATGTGAAAGACGACTTTTGTCGCAACTTTTTAAGTGTTCTCTATCAGCAGTTTCAAGTGAGAAATTTTTGACAAAATGTATTTGCATCTCAAAAGCTAATTTCTTTCGAGTCTTTCAACAGTGAAAGTTTTGACAATATCCCAAGAAAATCTCCTTAAAAGACACATTGCATGCAACCAAAATGAATCAATTGCATTAGACGTTGCTTTTAAGTTTTCCATCCAAATGAATACACAATGAGTTTTAAAGTAAAGCTGCAAACAAAAGAAAACTTTGAAATTTATTTCTGTATTTTTTTTTTCTTTTATTTTGAAATTTCGCTTACCTTTGGACACTTTTTATTGTGTTTTTTTTTAATAAAAAAATTTTATACATAAAATTCAATAAATAAATCTTTCTAATGCTGCTTGATATTTCACACCCCAAAATAGCCGGCCGATTTTTATAGGCACTGTAAAAATGGTAAAGTAATTCCTTATAGGTCGATGGTGATTTTTTTTCCTCTTTCGTAGTTTATTTGAAAGAAAGAAAAGTTATTTATTTTGTAATATTTCCAAAATTACAAGATTTGGAACTGTTATTTTGATACATTGACATTAAAACTATGTAAGCGTCCGCTTGATGTAGGGTAGACCGAGGCATGTTTACACTGATTTCTTTTACAGTTACTTTTCTAATTTGTATGTTTCATTTCAGGAAAGTTTCGATGTTATGGTCTTATAAAGCAGTTAATAAAGTGAACATTTATGCATTCAGTTTTTACCCTGTTTGAATAATCAAGCGTCAACAAATAATTTTGAGGTCAAAATCCGTTGCGTAAACCTGCCCCGTACACGGGGCACGTTTACGCATCAAGCAGGGCACATTTACGCACGTTATTAGAGGTACCAAAGGATGAGGGAAATGATAATGAGTAAAAATAAATGTTTTATTCATAACTTGAACAAAGAAATTTCAATTGAACATATAATCGCGGGGGTTTCCCCTGAAATATTTAAAAGATCATAAAAGTCAATTTTTCCCAGTGGTTTGTTTTAGCATGTCCACTTGCTGTTTTACTTATTGTAATATTTACTTTATTTACTTTCTACTATTCATTTTATTATTAGTAAACCTGAGTATTGGACTCATTCCTATGAGCCCCATGTCTCAAAAAATGTACACATAGTGGAAGCATCGTATGATACATATAGTTATAGTCGCTTTCACAAATCTTTAATGCTGAATAGTGGTTTGACCAAGTCTCACTTTGAGAACGGCCTTTTTCAAAATTTTGACATAAGTTTTTTAGCATATTGTCTTACTATCTATAAAATAAAGAACATTTATTATGCGCAGAATAATCAATAAAAGTAAATCCGAGAAAGTATGAAGACATAACTATGATTGTAAGTTACAAGAGACAAATCCCTTACCCAATTAAACTTAAAATGACGATTTTCAAAACTAAATAGCCCAAAAATAACGAAATTTTTGACACAGTATGGTTAAGAAAGGGATCTCCAGGATCATGTTCACGCAGTAAGAACTTGTGTAAACTTGCCCCGTCGTTAATGCGTAAACGTGCCCTGTCACCTTGTTTGGATATATTTTTAGTGTGCAACGAAATTTAATAACATGTTTGTTCACACACACAAACACTAGTACTGTTCTCAAACAGGGATAAAGTGCTGCTAATTCATATTCATATGATGGGCCAGAGGAAAAAAAGATGAAAGTCACTTTTTCGTCAATTTTGAGATATTAGCACTATCTCAGAGGGGCTATGAAGGATTAATATCATCTAGTAGAACAACAAGGGGGGGGGGGAGATGAGAATCGACCGAAATGTACATGAAAACTCCATTAACTACAAATGGAGTTACGATAAATAATCGAACTTTGTTCTTCGTTTTTCTCGCTCGAAATCGCTTTTTGGTCACTTTCATATTTTTCCCCCCTGTCCCTTCATATATTTATTTACTTTTATCAAAGCATTCTTAGTTCAGAATAGGCTTCAATTCGAAGTTCAACAAAAAATTTCCTCTAGTAGGCAAAAAACAGATTATCTTCTTCAAATTCTATACAAAAGCTCGACGGAAGCTAAAATACTTGTAAGAGTACTTTCTAGAGGCCAGCATCAATCTGCCATGACCGGTGCGGTGACACACCAATTATAACACGTTTCGAGAAAAGAGTACTGCGTAAACGTGCCCTGTGCGTAGAGGTACCCCAGTCCACCCTATATAAGGTTTTGTATATACGTATAGGTCTAAAGTGTGTAGGTTAGTGAAGAACCATCCAAAATTGTGGTTTTTGGCTTCTTATCGCAACAATTTTGGTTATATTTCTTAGCAGGAATCGCGAACGCAAGTTTTGTTTGATTTTTTTTTTTTTTTTTTGCCACACCATGTAAGAGCTATGTTTTTAAAGTATTTCGGACTTGCTTACTCATTTTTCAAGACTCCGTATACTTCGTATATAACTGGTATTGACTGTATGTTTAGTCTGTGCGCTTTTAAGCCGCTTTTTCCTGTTATGATCTTTTAACCTTTTAGTTTCGTACTCTTATTACTACTCTTGATCTATTTCAACGTAGTTATTTTTGCATGCAAAAGGCAACGTTGGATGCTGTTTTCATACAAATAGCACCCAAACGAACGAAATAATACAATTCGTAACTGTGAGTGATTTTTTTTTATGCAGCAGTTATTTTTATTAGTACTATTATAAGTAAATTGTCGAGATTAAGCAAATCTTGCTATAGCTAGCAAAGCGCAAAAACCTATATCACATGCACAAACTACTAAACAAAATAAAAATTTCAGAAAGTCGTTCTGAGTTATATTTGAATTACAAACAATGAGCTATTTTGGGAGACATACGGCAGCAAAAACTGAATTGAATGCAGCGATGCCTGATTAAAATATATCAATCTTCATTTCTAACCTCAATTATTGGTGCACTGTATACTAGGGTGGGGCGAAAAATAAAAAGTTTTTCAGATAAACTTCTAATAGTTGCCAAAAGTTGTCCTTGGTGATAGTTAGCTTTTGTGCAAAATTTGAGAAAAATCGGTTAATATCTTCAGGGGGCGCTGCGATCGCAAAGTTTTACCATAGCTTTGTTATGGATTTTATGGTTAAAATATCAACAAGAATGCCTTTAGCTAGTCTCTTTGCGTTTTTTTTACTCAAAAGATGTTTTCATGCATTAAAAGCATATGAAATAACCCACAAACATTATTTTATATGATATATTTATATTTTAAAAAAATCACTTTTTTTCACGTTTTTGTTTCTTTTTAAATGCTTGAAATATAAATATATCATATAAATTAATTTTTTGTGAGTTATTTCGTATGCTTTGAATGCTTGAATAGCTTAGGAGTAAAAAAAATGCAATGAGATTAGTTAACGGCATTGTTTTTCATATTTTAACCATAAAATCCCGATAAAAGCTATGATAAAACTTTGCGATCGCAGCGCCCCCTGAAGATATTAACCGATTTTTCTCAAATTTTGCACAAAAGCTAACTATCACCAAAGATAACTTTTGGCAACTATTAGAAGTTGATCTGAAAAACTTTTCATTTTTCGCCCCACCCTACTGTATACTGTCATATTCATATGCTTTGCCAGCTTATACTCATATAATTTACCTTCATTTAAAGGAAAATTGCGTCTTCTCCCAAGTAGCACACTTCGTTTTTTAAAGGTTGTAAAATGGTTATTAACGTTGTAACAACCGCTTAAAAACGTTTACAAAACGTTAAAAGGTTATTTGTACTACCTGGGCTTGCAGAGTTTTGCAGATATTCTTATGTTCTTTCAGTCTTCGTGGATAAAAATATAGTTTAAAAAACGATAATACATCAAAAATGAGAAAAATGTTAAAATATAGTTCCATACTATATAATATGCTTATTTGGTTTAAATATATTTTTAGTTTCTCACTAGTTTCTGTAATGCATTATTTCCTCTAGCCTGCTTTTTTGTTACCACGCGAGAACTTCTTCATTTTCCCCCCCCCCCACATTTCACGATTTACTCCTTATTTTAAATCTCTTCGTTTTGTCGTCTATTCACGAAAAATAGACTCACTGTCTATTTTTTTTCTGTTTTTATAAAACATCACATCAATGTGTAGCATCCGAAAACTAAGAAGCAGTGGCTTTCTGAATGGAGCATTGAGCTAGAAACGCAAAGATCATTGTTTCGATCCTGCTATGGATTTTACTGGTTTTTTTAATTTTTTTGAACGGTTTTTCGGAAGTATAACCGATTTACAGGTCTTTTTTCCTCTTAATTTTGATCGAAATTTCCCTGAATACCGTAAAGTCGGGTTACTTGGACTCTAGGGGGTTACTTGAGCCCACTACAATAAAATGATAAAATCTAGGTTTGGTACCTACTAGTTGAAGACTTGCACGTAGTTCCTTGTTTCTCCACTAGGTAGAAGCCTTCTGCAGTCTCTAACGCTAGTACCAAACCCAGATTTTATCATTTTACTGTGGGCTGAAGTAGCCCTCTTGTGGGTCCAAGTAACCCGACTTTACGGTATATGATGTAAACTCATTGTAGGATTTTATACTACAAGTGTACTATTGCATTCAACCAAGAAAAGAAAATGCATGTTTTAGCATGGTAATTTAGCGTCAATAATATTTCTAAAATGTGCTTTTCTGTGGCTGGCGTTGTTTTTTCTTTATTTCGCTCTCATATTGTTTGTATATATGACATGCACAATAGGGTGGAGCGAAAAAAACAAAACTTTTATTTTCGAATCGTAATAGTGCGGAAAAGTTGCGATTGGTGAAGACTTGCAAAACAAAGTAAAAATTTTTGAAATCGGTAGTGTATCTTCCGATCCCGCAAAGAGGCTGAAATTTTGAGAAAATGGAAATTTTCATGTGTTGTTAGTGGTATTTTAAAATTTTTGTTTCAATTTATTTTGTTTTCTGTTTCATTTTAATGCCCTTGGACGGAAAAGTTATGATTGGTGAAGCCTTCGAAATGTTAAAAAATATATTGAAATCGATTAATACCTTCTGATCCAGGAACAAGCCAGAAAAACCCAAAAAATTTAGAATTTCAGCTTTTTTCGGGGGGATTTAAAAAAAATTCAAAAATTTGTTCTCATTTTGTTTTTCTTCTTTTTTTACCAAGTATCATAGTCTAAAGTGTTTTAAAAAGCACTATCTTAAACATTAATTTATTCTTGATTTTTTATGTATCTTCTAAACATGCAAACCAACCAATCTTTACAACCATGAAACATTCTCAAATAACAGAAAATAATAAAATATTTACAAAAATTTCTACAATCCATTGCAAAAACCCACTAAATAAAACACCCACTCACAAAATAAACACTAATTTTAATTACTAAACTACAAACAATTTTAATACCTAACTAAATATATACAATTTCTTAATCGCCTTTTGAAGTCTGTACCTTTTATAAACTGCTACCTAACCTAAATATCTACCCAAAGAATCCATTTACACTAGTTTAACTAAAAACTAATTATTTTTTTGTCTTTAAAATTAAACTTAGGGGTCAATCCATGTGAGATCATACAGACCATGTTGCTCACTATTTTTGATTTTTAAAACTTTTTGCCTGTTAATTAACTGTTATATTGGGAGCATGAAACAATGGTTTAAAAAATTTTAAACCTTCAGAATTTTTTTTGGCAAGCATTTTTCAGTAGCTGCGGAAGCGACTTTTCGTGAAAAGAGTACTTTGTGAAGATGCTTATAACTTTTTTATTTATAAATATATCAAAACGATTTAAAAACCACTTGATTGAGCAAAAAATGATCTAAATTTCTATACCAGTTATTTTTCTGATAATTAGTAACAAATTTGTGTAAAATTGGCTTAAAAATAAGATTTTTTGTGTGAAATTTTACATTTTTGGCATAAAAATATTAGTAGAAGGAATTAAGACTCACCCTTACTTATTTTTCCCTTGAATAGATAGCTCATAGGACTATTCCCAGAAGTAGTGTGAAACATTTGAAGACAGTCTTTTTTTTAATATAATTTGTCAAACTTGGCTTTTGGAGAAAAAATGCTAACTTTGAGATTTAATATCTGAAAAGGGACTGAATGAAAATCTACAAAAATTTAACTGGATAATCTTCTTATAGTAGTAAATGTGTAGCAAAATTGTTATGAGTGATATCGTTCTAGTTTTAGAGATATGTAGCCGCGAAGTTGACTGAAAAATTTCATTTATTTTGACGCCAAAAAATCATCACATAATACAAAATTAATTATTCTCGTAATATTATATCAGTTTTTTTGTGGTATCAACTAACCCTTTTACCAAAACATATAATATTTTAATTTATTTTCCATTTACAGAAAGAAATAATTTAGATATTATGCTTTTATAAATGCATTTTTTTTCTACGTGTTAGTCATAAAAACATGATTTTCCTAAAGCGGTCTTTATGCATCTAGTGAGCAAAGAACAATTATAGTTTTAATCTAACCTACAACTCT
The DNA here is from genome assembly GCA_038373865.1 of Uloborus plumipes. Classification (NCBI taxonomy): domain Eukaryota; kingdom Metazoa; phylum Arthropoda; class Arachnida; order Araneae; family Uloboridae; genus Uloborus; species Uloborus plumipes. The sequence continues at coordinate 9,779 of JAXGGA010009226.1, read as the reverse complement.
TCATTCATTTTTAAAAGTCTAAAACGTTAAAACCCCCCTACAGCACCAAAAAGTCGCTAAAAATCCGAAATTAAGCTCTAGATCCTGCCATTTTCCGTGAGACTGCGTCTGTATAACAGCAGAAAATAGCGGACGTATTTTTGCGGAAAAGGGTAGGATCTAGAGCAGTGTTTCCCAACCTTTTCAAGCTCATCACCCCTTTCAAGATGCTGACTGACACCTATCGCCCCCCCCCCCTTCTTTTTTTTTCCTCGAAAAAACCATAATTTGGAGCAAGTGAACATCTATAATATTAAAATTATAAGTACCTAACTTTAATTTGAAGTAAAATGTACGCAATAAAGATACTATGACTAATCACTTTTAAACTAAAAATATTAATGAATAAATAAAATACCTTTATTTTTTTTCTTTCACGAAGCGAACTGATATAATCATTTGAAGGGAAACATTTAAACTAAGATCATTGACGTACTTATCAAAAAACAGAAGTACATTTTTCAAGAAATTATTTTCTTTTGTTCGCTGGAATCTGGGTAATTAAAATCATTGAAACAAAAAATTGGAAGGAAAATAAATTGAAAATCTGAAAATTCATAAAATTGAGTGAATGATAAAATATTCACTAAGGTTAATCCGAGGTGCAAAGAGGAAGAGCTTGAACTTCAATTTGTTTCTTTCTTAACGTGTAATTAATTGTCTGAACACGGAACAAGCGGTTTTGTACATATTTACAATTTCGGTTTTCGTTACCCTTTTTTACTGCTATTTTCTCTTTTAAATACCCATCGCCCCTTAAAAATTTACCGCTCCTTTAGGTACTTATATTTTTAAAAAAAAGATGTTCACTTGCTCCAAATTATGGTTTTTTCGAGGAAGAAAAAAGAAAGGGGGGGGGCGATAGGTGTCAGTCGACATCTTGAAGGGGGTGATGAGCTTGAAAAGGTTGGGAAACACTGATCTAGATCCTACAATTTTTCGCGAAAATACGTCCGCCATTTTCTGCTGTTACACAGGCGCAGTCTCACGGAAAATGGCAGGATCTAGAGCTTAAATTCGGATTTTTAGCGACTTTTTGGTGCTGTAGGAGGGTTTTAACGCTTTAAACTTTTAAAAATGAATGAAGAGTTGTAGGTTAGATTAAAACTATAATTGTTCTTTGCTCACGAGATGCATAAAGACCGCTTTAGGAAAATCATGTTTTTATGACTAACACGTAGAAAAAAATGCATTTATAAAAGCATAATATCTAAATTATTTCTTTCTGTAAATGGAAAATAAATTAAAATATTATATGTTTTGGTAAAAGGGTTAGTTTATACCACAAAAAACTCATCTAATATTACGAGAATAATTAATTTTGCATTATGTGATGATTTTTTGGCGTCAAAATAAATGAAATTTTTCAGTCAACTTCGAGGCTCCATATCTCTAAAACTAGAACGATATCACTCATAACAATTTTGCTACATATTTACTACTATAAGAAGGTTATCCAGTTAAATTTTTGTAGATTTTCATTCAGTCCCTTTTCAGATATTAAATCTCAAAATTAGCATTTTTTCTACAAAATTCCAAGTTTGACAAATTATATAAAAAAAAAGACTGTCTTCAAATGTTCACACTACTTCTGGGAATAGTCCTATGAGATAAAAATTCATTTTTTGACCAAAAATTGCATTTTAAAGGTAGGCAGGCACCTTAATTCCTTCTACTAATATTTTTATGCCAAAAATGTAAAATTTCACACAAAAAATCTTATTTTTAAGCCAATTTTACAAATTTGTTATTAATTATCAGAAAAATAACTGGTATAGAAATTTAGATCATTTTTTTGCTCAATCAAGTGGTTTTTAAATCATTTTGATATATTTATAAATAAAAAAGTTATAAGCATCTTCACAAAGTACTCTTTTCACGAAAAGTCGCTTCCGCAGCTACTGAAAAGTGCTTGCCAAAAAAAAATTCTGAAGGTTTAAAATTTTTTAAACCATTGTTTCAAGCTCCCAATATAACAGTTAATTAACAGGCAAAAAGTTTTAAAAATCAAAAATAGTGAGCAACAATGTTTAGTTTTCCTGTATGATTTCGCATGGATTGACCCTTAGTTAGGTTAAGTAGTGTATAGAATGAGACTTCAAAAAGCAACTAAAAATTAAGAAACTAACATATAATGAGGTAGGTATTAAAATATTTTATCGTTTAGAGATAAAAAAATATTGTTTATCTTATGAGTGAGTGTTTTGTTCAGTGGATTTTTGTACTGAAAAAGTAAAAAAAAAGTAATAGGTATTGGTAGGAAGTTGCATGTAAATATTATCTATTATTTTTTCTTTTTTAGTTCCCGGGTGATTTTCAGTGTCGGTTTTGCTGTTTATTTAAAAATAATTTTGTGTATGAAAAATTAGAAGTCAACAAAATCTAAATTTTGTTTTGACTACACTAATACATTCCTTATATTTATGGCTTGCATATCAAATGTGTTCCAAAATCATCACCGAGATGCCCTATAGTAACCATTTGAGCATAAGTTTCTCTGCAATCGCGTTTCAAATGTTCAGTTGTCATGATAACACGTTTTAATATTTTTTGCATAAGACTAATGGGGGTGTATGGGGCAGGCAAAGGCTTAACTATGACTTTGCCTTCCATAGTGCCTTCTCCTTGTTTTCTTTGGACTTTGTTTCTGTAGGAATCAACACAACCTTAAAGCAAACTAAAAGCAACTAAAAAGCCAAAAAATAATAGATAACATTTACAGAATTTTTTTACAGATGTCTATTAATTAAATTTGTTTAACTTTTTCAGTACAAAAATCCACTGAACAAAACACTCACTCATAAGATAGACAATATTTTTTTATCTCTAAACGATAAAATATTTTAATACCTACCTCATTATATGTTAGTTTCTTAATTTTTAGTTGCTTTTTGAAGTCTCATTCTATACACTACTTAACCTAACTAAGTTTAATTTTAAAGACTAAAAAATAATTAGTTTTTAGTTAAATTAGTGTTAATGGATTCTTTGGGTAGATAGTTAGGTTAGGTAGCAGTTTATAAAAGGTACAGACTTCAAAAGGCGATTAAGAAATTGTATACATTTAGTTAGGTATTAAAATCGTTTGTAGTTTATTAATTAAAATTAGCTTTTATTTTGTGAGTGGGTGTTTTATTTAGTGGATTTTTGAACTAGATTGTAGAAATTTTGGTAAATATTTTATAATTTCTTGTTATTTGAAAATGTTTCATTGTTGTAAAGATTGGTTGGTTTGCATGTTTAGAAGATACATAAAAAATCAAGAATAAATTAATGTTTAAGATACTGCTTTTTAACCCATTAATGCCTAGCGTCCCTTTTTAGGGACGGTCCAAAAAGTGTGTCTGAGTTTTCCAAAAATGAACATTTCAACCAAATAATTGTGTTCAATTATTACTTTGGTATTGCTTCAATTCTGTATTAACAGATTTCAGCACATAACCGCTGTAAAGTGTGATCTGTAGCCATTTGATTATGATCTTTATCAAAAATTACATCATTCAAAATCTCAAGAACAAAAAGCTAAGTTTTTAAAGTTATTAACAAGTAAATCTATCTGTGTTTGATATATGTGCTACTTTGATCGATGTTTTAGTTTACCTTTTTTTGCAATTTTGTAAATTTTAAATTTTTTTAGGATTTTATAGCAATTTAAGAACGTCCCTAAAAAGGGACGCTAGGCACCAAAGGAACTAACTAACACGTAGAAAAAAATGCATTTATAAAAGCATAATATCTAAATTATTTCTTTCTGTAAATGGAAAATAAATTAAAATATTATATGTTTTGGTAAAAGGGTTAGTTGATACCACAAAAAAACTCATCTAATATTACGAGAATAATTAATTTTGCATTATGTGATGATTTTTTGGCGTCAAAATAAATGAAATTTTTCAGTCAACTTCGCGGCTCCATATCTCTAAAACTAGAACGATATCACTCATAACAATTTTGCTACATATTTACTACTATAAGAAGGTTATCCAGTTAAATTTTTGTAGATTTTCATTCAGTCCCTTTTCAGATATTAAATCTCAAAGTTAGCATTTTTTCTCCAAAATGCCAAGTTTGACAAATTATATAAAAAAAAAGACTGTCTTCAAATGTTTCACACTACTTCTGGGAATAGTCCTATGAGATATCTATTCAAGGGAAAAATAAGTAAGGGTGAGTCTTAATTCCTTCTACTAATATTTTTATGCCAAAAATGTAAAATTTCACACAAAAAATCTTATTTTTAAGCCAATTTTACACAAATTTGTTACTAATTATCAGAAAAATAACTGGTATAGAAATTTAGATCATTTTTTGCTCAATCAAGTGGTTTTTAAATCATTTTGATATATTTATAAATAAAAAAGTTATAAGCATCTTCACAAAGTACTCTTTTCACGAAAAGTCGCTTCCGCAGCTACTGAAAATGCTTGCCAAAAAAAATTCTGAAGGTTTAAAATTTTTTAAACCATTGTTTCATGCTCCCAATATAACAGTTAATTAACAGGCAAAAAGTTTTAAAAATCAAAAATAGTGAGCAACATGGTCTGTATGATCTCACATGGATTGACCCCTAAGTTTAATTTTAAAGACAAAAAAATAATTAGTTTTTAGTTAAACTAGTGTAAATGGATTCTTTGGGTAGATATTTAGAATAGGTAGCAGTTTATAAAAGGTACAGACTTCAAAAGGCGATTAAGAAATTGTATATATTTAGTTAGGTATTAAAATTGTTTGTAGTTTAGTAATTAAAATTAGTGTTTATTTTGTGAGTGGGTGTTTTATTTAGTGGGTTTTTGCAATGGATTGTAGAAATTTTTGTAAATATTTTATTATTTTCTGTTATTTGAGAATGTTTCATGGTTGTAAAGATTGGTTGGTTTGCATGTTTAGAAGATACATAAAAAATCAAGAATAAATTAATGTTTAAGATACTGCTTTTTAACCCATTAATGCCTAGCGTCCCTTTTTAGGGACGGTCCAAAAAGTGTGTCTGAGTTTTCCAAAAATGAACATTTCAACCAAATAATTGTGTTCAATTATTACTTTGGTATTGCTTCAATTCTGTATTAACAGATTTCAGCACATAACCGCTGTAAAGTGTGATCTGTAGCCATTTGATTATGATCTTTATCAAAAATTACATCGTTCACAATCTCAAGAACAAAAAGCTAAGTTTTTAAAGTTATTAACAAGTAAATCTATCTGTGTTTGATATATGTGCTACTTTGATCGATGTTTTAGTTTACCTTTTTTTGCAATTTTGTAAATTTTAAATTTTTTTAGGATTTTATAGCAATTTAAGAACGTCCCTAAAAAGGGACGCTAGGCACCAAAGGCTGCATTGTTTAACCGTTGCTGATTTCTTGCTTAGAATCTATAATTTATATCAAAAGAAGTTAGTAAATGTTTTTAGACTGAAAAACTGATAATAATTGTCATTTTTAAAACTTATTTTATTTTCAAAATCTAATTAAATTAAATTAATTAATATATATAAACTTAATTATACAATGTTCTTAAATATTTTCTCTTCTTTTTTTTTAATTACAAAAAATACTCAAGGTAAATTTTGAAAGAAAGCTATTTCAAAAATGTAATTCTTTAAAACACTAATTATTCGTTGTATTTAATTACTTTTCCATTATGCATTTAGGTGTTTATTATTGTTTAGTCTGACTGTTGGGGGGAAGAAGCCCTAAGCTGTTTCAGAAGCTTAGCATTTCACCTTGATAAAGTATTCAAGGATTGCATATGGGTCATTCCATGTGAAATCAACAAGCCTCAAAACTTGACCATCACCAATTTCAAAAAAAATTATAGGGTTGATTACCTCTATAAAGTGATACAAAAAACTGATTTTTAAAATTTTTTTCAGCTGTTAGTTTTTTGTGTGAGACCGCTTAAAAAACGCAAAAAATGGAAAAAAGTGAAATTTTGAACATACAAAGATTCAATTTTCTCAGCTTCTATTGCAGCTAGAGTCTTTTGTTATATGTCATTGTAAAGCTCTTTAAACAAGCTTTCAAATGATATATCATTTGACAAGGTTTTGTGATGTTAATATTTCAAGGTCACCAAAAGCATTATTTGACCTTGAATATTTCAAAAAGTGCATTTTTTAAAAATCTGAAAAAAATATATATATTACTTCCTAATATAGTGTATATGTGGTAAAATTTGCAGAATGGGACAGCAATGGGATCTGGATGAAAAATGGAATCAACTTTTTACACTCTTACCACTTTATTGCAATGCCTATGGCTCCTGAGGATATATAAAACAGAAATATTGCAAACTGCGAAATGTTATTTACAAGTGACGGTTGGCTTATTCCTCGTCTTGTTTTGAGAGGTTATAAATAATTCCTTTTCCGTTTCTACTAGGGTCTACTTTCGAAATAAAGCACTTATGGGCACATTGACAACATTTTCAAAGTCTGGATAGTAGATAGAATTTGAGGGTCCATGAGGCTGCAACAGCTTGATTTTCTTCATCCGTGTCTAAGACGCACCTTAACCATTATACCTGCAGATCAAGAATCCAACCATTTCTGGGCAATCAAGATCGCCTTTGACAGTTGTAGCACGTTCGATCCTTATAGTGTTGAAAATGAATAAGCATTCACTTGCATCTGATTCCTGTTTAATGGCATTACACAATGAAGACTCTGAGTGCCTGGTGTTGTTCTTGCCATCATTTTTCTGGATTTCAAAGCCTCTTCTTCCATATCAAATCAATCATTTTCAATATTGCACAATTGAACATTATAAACAGGAAGCAGAGGCTTTAAAATCCAGAAAAAATGATGGCAAGAACAACACCAGGCACTCAGTCTTCATTGTGTAATGCCATTAAACAGGAATCAGATGCAAGTGAATGCTTATTCATTTTCAACACTATAAGGATCGAACGTGCTACAACTGTCAAAGGCGATCTTGATTGCCCAGAAATGGTTGGATTCTTGATCTGCAGGTATAATGGTTAAGGTGCGTCTTAGACACGGATGAAGAAAATCAAGCTGTTGCAGCCTCATGGACCCTCAAATTCTATCTACTATCCAGACTTTGAAAATGTTGTCAATGTGCCCATAAGTGCTTTATTTCGAAAGTAGACCCTAGTAGAAACGGAAAAGGAATTATTTATAACCTCTCAAAACAAGACGAAGAATAAGCCAACCGTCACTTGTAAATAACATTTCGCAGTTTGCAATATTTCTGTTTTATATATCCTCAGGAGCCATAGGCATTGCAATAAAGTGGTAAGAGTGTAAAAAGTTGATTCCATTTTTCATCCAGATCCCATTGCTGTCCCATTCTGCAAATTTTACCACATATACACTACATTAGGAAGTAATATATATATTTTTTTCAGATTTTTAAAAAATGCACTTTTTGAAATATTCAAGGTCAAATAATGCTTTTGGTGACCTTGAAATATTAACATCACAAAACCTTGTCAAATTATATATCATTTGAAAGTTTGTTTAAAGAGCTTTACAATGACATATAACAAAAGACTCTAGCTGCAATAGAAGCTGAGAAAATTGAATCTTTGTATGTTCAAAATTTCACTTTTTTCCATTTTTTGCGTTTTTTAAGCGGTCTCACACAAAAAACTAACAGCTGAAAAAAATTTTAAAAATCAGTTTTTTGTATCACTTTATAGAGGTAATCAACCCTATAATTTTTTTTGAAATTGGTGATGGTCAAGTTTTGAGGCTTGTTGATTTCACATGGAATGACCCATATGTGTCTGTTGTTTGGGAAAGGGGGGGGGGGGGTTGCAGATTTAATTTCAGAATTCCCTGAGCATGCCAATTTTGATCTCTACTGTGAGAATTTATTCACTTCTCTTGCGCTCCTACGTGATTATTTGTCTCAGCAAGGTTTTGTGCAAGAATCGGATTAAAAAATGCTCATGAACTAAAGTTACGTTGTTCAAAAAAGAAAAGAGAGGAAGTTTTGAATAAATGTCGATGACAGGTAAAATAATATTACGTTGGTTTGGTGGAATAATAGCAATGTTATAACTATTGCATCGAATCTTCATGGAGTTTATCCTATTGTAAAGGTCGAGTTAAAGTTATCCGATTGTCCAATAGCGAAAAGAAAGTAATTGAAATTGATGAACCAAATATATATGGTTGCTCAATACAAACGTTGCATAGGGAAAAAGATCCCATGCATCAAATATCGGGAACTACCGGTTTTTGATCCACTCTAAAAAATGGTGGTAGCCGCTCTTCATTTTTATTTTAGAAGCTGCTGTACAACATGCATTGAGCTCAAGAGAGTTGAGTTAGGTATTATGGGGCTAGTTGTTATATTGCTTTAAATAAGACTCAGGTAAGATGTGCCCATTGAAGTAAAAGACCTTATCGGAATGCAGCAAATGCAATACGTAGGTTTGCAGAACAAATGTTTTGCTGACTTTCATACTCAACAACACCAATATTTCCTTGTTCTCTGAATCTACTTCCCAGTTTATGTTAATTGCTGCTTTTATTTCTTCTTATAAATTGTCATTTTCAATATTACATCGAGGCAGAAAAAAAATTTTGGTAAAAAAGTATGTACCCTCTGGTGCCTAGCGTCCCTTTTTAGGGACGATTTTTCTTTCTTAAATAAAAAATTTATTTTTTACATGATAATTTTTTAACTATTTTTCCTGTCCATTAAACACTATTTGTAACCAGTATACAAAGTATCGTTGAAAAAAAAAATGTCAGGCATTAATGGGTTAAAACACTTTAGACTATGATACTTGGTAAAAAAAGAAGAAAAACAAAATGAGAACATAATTTGAATTTTTTTTAATCCGCCCGAAAAAAGCTGAAATTCTCCAATTTTTTGGTTTTTCTGGCTTGTTCCTGGATCAGAAGGTATTATTCGATTTCAATATATTTTTTAAAATTTCGGAAGGCTTCACCAATCGTAACTTTTCCGTCCAAGAGCATTAAAATGAAACATTGAAACAAAAATTTTAAAATACCACTAAGAACACATGAAAATTTTCATTTTTTCAAAATTTCAGGCTCGTTGCGGGATCGGAAGATATTATCCGATTTCAAAAATTTTTGCTTTGTTTTGTAAGTCTTCACCAATCGCAACTTTTCCGCACTATTACGATTCGAAAATAAAAACTTCGTTTTTTTCGCTCCACCATAATGCACATGCATATACAAATTTCATATTACTCATAAAACATGAGTTTTAAAAATATAAAAATTAGAGTTTCTTAATTTCAGCTGTGGAATCGAATTTTTCCAAAGCATAAGTATTTACGTTACAGGGGAAAAAAGACCTTTTCACAAATCTAATTAAAGTGCAAACCATAAATTAATTAACAAATCTCTTTCAGATTACGTTTTCTCGAAGGAATTAAGTAAAAAATTGAAAAATTAGAATTGTCAGCAATTAAACTTAGTTGAAATATTTAATTAATGTTTTTTTCCGTATAATTCCGAAAAAATATTTGTCGTTTTAATAATTCAAAATCCTCTAAAAACATTACATAAAAAATTAGTTTTAAATAAATATCTTAATAATTAGGAATGTTTATGCAAAGAAGAAATGTCCGTAAACCCATGTATATGATTTTTTTTTTAAAGTATGCCTTTGAAATGAATATTCGCTTGACACTTGCATGATGAAAAAAATAGTTTTATATTATCAGTCACTCACTTGCAAACATATATAATTAATATCAAACACAAAAAAAAGGGATCTTAGGGGTTTTTTTAA
>JAXGGA010009225.1:0-52450 GCA_038373865.1 Uloborus plumipes | reverse complement strand
GTGATTTTTAAGAACATCCAACTTCATGTTAATTTTTGTTTCTCTTCTAATTTCGATCCTCTTATTTATTCCTTTCAACTGCAAAATTTGGATTTATTGATTCCAGATGGCAACGTAAGGGGAAGGGGCAAAGGCAAACATCTTACTACGAGTGCAAAATATACAACGTTGGATTGTTTGTCTGTCGATCCTTGTTTTGAAATATATCATACTCAGCAGAATTTTTAAATTAATACTCCATGTCATACAGATTAGTATAGCACAAGTTGATTTCATTGTGATTTTTTTATTGTATATTATCTGTTAATTTATATTCATTTACATATGCTCTAATTTTGTTTGCATAGTAGTTGTTAGTACTTTGCCTATTTTATAAATTTATTTTGATTTTATATCATTTATATTAAAAGAAATTTACCAACTATACATCATTTACGCATCCCGTAAATTTTAAGTCATTATGATGAAATGTTAATTTTATATGATTTTTTTGGTGAAATTAGGCTTAACCGCTGAAAATGCGTGGGCCCGTGGCGTCGTTCCATTTCGGAGCGCTCGGTCCCGTGAGTGCGCTTCGTTTTCGGCGCGCTGGTCCTCAAGGGGTTAAAGAAGAATAAAAGTCTATTTTCCATTATCAATGACTGATTTATTTACCTTGAATACCACCAGACTCTAAGCCAGAAGAGTCCATCAAATATGCCCTTCAACAACATAGCAACATCTTCACAATAATTTTTGTCGTTTACAAAAAGGACCGTGATAGTAAATTCTACGACAACAACCCCATGAAGCAAAAATTTGATGTTCCTGGTGGAGTTACGGAGTTGATTTCCTGTTTACTGGATACAGGCTCGAGCCTAAGCATAATTTCTGCTGGCCTTATTAAAAAATATAATCTTGTCAGCTACAACGCAAAAAATGAGCTTTTCGCTAAGCAAACACAGGGCACTTTAACCATTCGTAAAAAATGAGCTGTAACTTTGCAAATCGGAGAGATTATGAAAAGCATTCAGATGTGTGTAATTGATAGTGATTTACCGTATATTTTGATAGGTCTACCTCATTGTGCCTCTTTCCAGATTTCTTATCAAGTTTCTACCATGGCGACACCAAACACGGAAGTTCCTAAGATGAGTCAGGAAGGTGAAAGCGTAAGCCACGAGCTCATAAACCATACGTCATTCTCCCCTGTGAATGCCTTTTTGGCAACAAACAGGGTGTGCAAGCGACCTACAAGTGGGATTGCCTCTGCTATCATTGCAGAATGGCCACACCACTCAACTGGTCGGAAAGATTACGAACCCGGATCAAGAAAGAACCCATGGACAAGTGAAAGGTCTGGCAGCAATCCTGCAAAGTGTTGTCGATAGATGCCAAGTGTTGTCGATGGATTTAATTGCAGCTTGTGTTTGTTTCGTGTTGTCCGTGTTATGAATATTTCTCATTTATGTAAAATCGATAATGAAGCTCTGAGCGGTATTGAGGTAAAAATAAGCCATAGTTACACTTTTGTCATTCTCCCCTGTGAATGCCTTTTTGGCAACAAACAGGGTGTGCAAGCGACCTACAAGTGGGATTGCCTCTGCTATCATTGCAGAATGGCCACACCACTCAACTGGTCGGAAAGATTACGAACCCGGATCAAGAAAGAACTCATGGACAAGTGAAAGGTCTGGCAGCAATCCTGCAAAGTGTTGTCGATAGATGCCAAGTGTTGTCGATGGATTTAATTGCAGCTTGTGTTTGTTTCGTGTTGTCCGTGTTATGAATATTTCTCATTTATGTAAAATCGATAATGAAGCTCTGAGCGGTATTGAGGTAAAAATAAGCCATAGTTACACTTTTGTCATTCTCCCCTGTGAATGCCTTTTTGGCAACAAACAGGGTGTGCAAGCGACCTACAAGTGGGATTGCCTCTGCTATCATTGCAGAATGGCCACACCACTCAACTGGTCGGAAAGATCACGAACCCGGATCAAGAAAGAACCCATGGACAAGTGAAAGGTCTGGCAGCAATCCTGCAAAGTGTTGTCGATAGATGCCAAGTGTTGTCGATGGATTTAATTGCAGCTTGTGTTTGTTTCGTGTTGTCCGTGTTATGAATATTTCTCATTTATGTAAAATCGATAATGAAGCTCTGAGCGGTATTGAGGTAAAAATAAGCCATAGTTACACTTTTGCTCCATCTTTAGGGTGAGTCCCGCCAGTCTTGCAGGCAAGAATGGTGGTCCTCAGCTTGGAGAGGGGGGATATGAAAGGATATTCCAAAAAATAATAGAATTTAATTCAACATAGTTTTGTCTCATCTATTCGAACGATGCCCTTTTCCAAGTGTAGCTCTTGTTGTAAACAGTACTATAACATATCATCTTGAAGTGATACACAACTGTCAGAGTTGAAGGTTCAAGAAGGCATCTGGTTAGGTTCAAATAGCCATCTGGTTAGTGTTTGAGGGCTCTTGAAATGCATAAAATTATCCCCGGGAAAGAGAGCCCAGATAACACTTATCGAGCTAGGAGCCAATCAGTAGCTCAAGTCAGCCATAATTCCCCTAGTGGCAAAAGGGAGAAACCTGTGAACAAAATCAGCTGACACTGCCAAAAAGGGGGCTTCGAAACTGATCCAACATCTAGACAACTCCATAAAACCGCTACCAGAGTTTGAATATATCCTTAAAGAAGAATAAAAGTCTATTTTCCATTATCAATGACTGATTTATTTACCTTGAATACCACCAGACTCTAAGCCAGAAGAGTCCATCAAATATGCCCTTCAACAACATAGCAACATCTTCACACACACACACATATATATATATATATATATATATATATATATATATATTAGGGTGGAGCGAAAAAAACAAAGTTTTTATTTTCGAATCGTAATAGTGCGGAAAAGTTGCGATTGGTGAAGAGTTACAAAACAAAACAAAAATTTTTGAAATCGGATAATATCTTCCGTTCCCGCAACGAGCCTGAAATTTTGAAAAAATGAAAATTTTCATGTGTTTTTAGCGATTTTTTAAAATTTTTGTTTTAATGTTTTATTTTAATGCTCTTGGACAGAAAAGTTACGTTTGGTGAAGCCTTCTGAAATTTTGAAAAATATATTGAAATCGAATAATACCTTCTGATCCAGGAACAAGCCAGAAAAACCAAAAAATTATAAAATTTCAGCTTTTTTTGGGGTGATGAAAAAAAATTAAAAAAAATATGTTCTCATTTTTTTTTTCTTTTTTACCCGGTATCATAGCGTAAAGCCTTTTAAAAAGCACTATATTACTCTTAAACATTAATTTTTTTCTTGATTTTTCAGGTATCTTCTAAACATGCAAAACTACCATTTTTTACAACAATGAAACATTTTCAAATAATCGAAAGTTATAAAATATTTTCCAAAATTTCTGCAATCCAGTACAAAAATCCACTAAATAAAACACCCACTCCTAAAATAAACGCTAATTTTAATCACTAAACTATAAACAATTTTAATACCTAACTAATTATATACAGTTTCTTAATCCCCTTTTGTAGTCTGTGCCTTCTATAATTATGTTACCTAACTTAACTGACTACCCACAGAATCCTTTAACATTAATTTAATTAGAAACTAATTTTAAAAATTAAAACTTCTTTAATAAATTAAACTCTAGTTTGGTTAGGGTAGTGTATAGAATCGTAGACTGACAAAATGCAGATTAAACATTCCGAAAACTTAACATATAAGAGAGGTAGGTATTAAAACTATTGTTTTACAGTGTTTCTTTCATGACCATTTTGGCTTGCCGGGGGGCACTTGGAGCATCCGTAGGGGAGGGATCATAGGTGGTGGTCCTAAAATTGCATTTCGATGACTTTTTTTCGAAAAATTTGCCCACCCCCATTTGAGCCCTAAAATTGCGCCCCCCCCCCCCCAATAACCTCCCACAAAACCAAAAGCTAGATATGCAGTTGCCAACTGAGTGGATGTAGACGACCTCTCTCCAATCCTAAATAAATTGAAAACTACCTTCCTTCAATAAAAACTTTAACATTTTGAAGTATCAATTTGTAAATTTGCCTTAATAATTGGCTTGACCCTTCCCTAAATAAATCCCCATGTACTCCCTGGAGAGAGGCGATGTATGTTTTAAAAACTTGTTTGTTTTAAAGTGTTTTTCTGACCAGGAAAGTACTCGACTTAAGTAATAATGAAAAAAGTTAAAAATGGTACCATTCGAAAGAGCATACTGAGACATGTCTTTGACCCAAAGATCAAGTGCCCTCGTCACCTCGTTTTCGAGATAAGGGGTCTTAAAGTCGGCCGAAAAGTAGCCAAATTTGAAGACTTGGCAAGAAATTGAAGCTAGCTCCCGATTCTCCCTTCCGCTGCTTGCTTAACATAGCATCATTTCCATGTTTGATCATAGAGTAAAAGATGTTTTACGTTAACCCTTTACTTGTATGAGCTAAAATAAAGAATGCTGATCAAGACTATGATGTGGAAAGCAGAGAGCTTAATCCAGAGGAGCGAAAACTTTACAAAGAAGTTAAAGTTTTATCTTTTTACGATTGATAACAGTACATTTTAGAATTTTAGTACTTTGAAGTTTTTTTTACTGAACTAAGTTGTATGTGTTAATTATTATAAATTAAAATATATTGCACGTGTTTCTAAATGAATAATTCGGGATAATTAAAGTATGAAAAGCAGCTAATATGAGCTCATGTACAAAAAATGAAAGAAATAATCTTTGGGGTAGAAATTAAAATGTCATGGATTATGATATCAGTTCTTATTTAAAAAAAAAAAAATGATACAAGAAGTTTCACTATCTGCCAACTCTTAGCAAAAACATTTATTTTTTTAAAATTGAAATCGAGAAAAATAAATAATTTTAAAAAGAAAACGAATTAGTAAATATCAATAGCTGCAAAATTATAGCCACGTCGGAAATTACATCAATGGTAGAGGGAAATAATTATTTCCATTCTTAAAATATACTAATAGAGTCGGCATTCATTGTAAAAAACCCTGCCGTTCAAAAAAATTGGTCACTGTAGCGAAAAGTCTCTGTAACGTAAATGTAAAACATATTGCATGTTAATTTCGTACTGTTTAAAAACACTGGAATAACTTTTACTAGTTCTGTTGTACGTTCAACGGGTAGGAAAAGGCTAACAAAATTGTAAATCAATACAAGTTTTAGCTTACTTTTCTGTAAAAGTAAAAAATAGGTGAAAAAAAAATCATGAAAGAAGGCCTGATGCACTGGAGAAAAAAAACGCTCAAAACAATTGAGTCGAAAAAGTACAACTTAATAAAAATAATTAAATACACAGAGAAATTCAAAATAGGAAAGTTGGGTTTTGAGCAGCGGAAGCTGTACCTGTCAGTCTGTCTATTGGTCAGTTTTTCTGCCCCCCCCCCCGCAATAACTTTTGAGTGCATAGTCCGATTCGGTTTTTTTTAATCGAAAGATCTTAGTGAGGACAATACACTCCCACATTCGACTTTTTGATTTGAATAGTATTTCATTCAATTTTGAATTTCCGATTTTTTCCACTGTCCTCACTTATAACTTTTGAAGGAACAAGTTCGATTCGAGCGAACATTTTTTTTTTCGAAATATCTCAGAGAAAACACTTCATTCCTGTTTGATTTTTTTTATTTGAACACATTTTCATTAAATTTTGAGCATTTTTTTTTGAATGACCATTCTTACATACCCAGTGATGCAATTGACAAAAATGTTTAGGAGAACTCACTTTGAGTTGGACCCACCAAAAGAAAAGTGGTTTGAAAAAATTTATATTTGCAATTTTTACAATTAAAAACTCCAAATATACCCCCCCCCCCATACTAAAGAATTGTACGAACACTTAAAAAATAATTGAAGAAAAAACAGGAGGTTCAGTTGTCACCCCCTGTTGACAAGGGCCCCTTAATAAGAGGGACTCCCCTTAAACAAGGGACCTGCTTTAATCGCAAATAGTACGATAAAATTTAATTTTGATGTGTTGTTTAAAATTGTTTTTCCTCTTTAAAAAGCTCTCTACTTTCCATGTCATAGGCTTGATAGTAGCTTTTTGCTTTAACTCGCACAGGTAAAGTAAAAGATTATTGTAAAGCCGTCTTTCGAAAACTTTGCAGATGACCAAAAATGGGAATCAAGTTTTCCGTTGGAAGCAAATAGTGTAATCGCACCGCAGCTTCCAGTTTCATTATAACTCGCTAAAATTGGCGATTTTTCAAAAAAAAAATTAGCTGACTTTAGGACCTTATATTTCGATAACGGGGGCGCGAGGGCAAAAACGCGTGCGTCCAGAAACATGTTTTACAATGCTCTTTCGATTGGTACTAATTAAAAAAAAATTCATTATTCCATGATCGCGTACTTTCCTGGTGAGAATGATTTCCTTATTTTGTTCTCATAAAAGGGCATTACATAGATAAACCAAGTCCATTACTATATAATTCATAATGAAACAAGGCCGTCGTCTATCGAGAGGTCAAATAGACTTGATAAGGGTGGGGAGGGGTATGAGGTTTTGGTGACCCTCAATTTTCGTAACACATAGCTGTATAGACCTTTGTTGGGAAACAGAGAATGGATTCGGCTTCTAAAATTAGAAAAGGATTATTACTAAAATGAATGAAGAGCACGCATAGGATGGAATATATTTTAAAAACGAAACTAAAGAAATAGAAATAAGATGAATCAAATCCTGGTTGTAAAAGAATTTTTCTCCCGCAAATTTTCAAAATTAAAGTCCAAAGCGAATTTTTTTACGAAATTTAATAACGTTCAGGGGAATTTGCAAGCACTCTTCCTGGAAAATTTTCAAATTGAAGCCCTATATGCGCAAATATAGACGATCTTTGAGGAAGTTATGTGAGAGATGCAGTTAAAAACACTATCTTAGAAACTTAAGCTCTAGATTCGCAATTCTAGATCACTTTCGATGATATTTAAGAGGGGAGGAGGTCCCCAGAATGATTCTGAAATTGAAGGGGTCATCTCTGGTGACGTTAGAAAAATGATGAACAGGGTTTGGCAGGGAATCTCAGAAAAATGAAATCGAAATTGAAGATTATGGTACGGTACCGTGGAAAAGATTTTGAAATTGAAATCTTGAAAGGCAGTTTTGGTGCATTTTGAGGTCATTAGAGAAAAGGATGGGTTTACTATTTTCCCTCTTAAAATTTTCGAAATTGAAGTCCTGTTACTCCAATAGTAAACCAACTTTAGACTAACTTTTAATGGAAGGGAACTGGTCCACAGATCTTCCTCTCAGAATTTTCCTAAAATGAAATACCACAAAATGCAATTATAAGTATGTTTCAGAAGAAATAGACAAGAATTAGGTGTTTGGATGCCCCCTCCCCCCAGAAAGCCTTGAAATTTTAGTTGTAAAAATGCAAAAATCGATAATGTTTGGTAATAGTAGAGAAAGATGAATACGATTTAATTTTCTCTTCTAAAACATTTTCGAAATTGAAATCATGATTAGGCAATTTGAAGCCATATCTTTGACGATGGTATGCAAAAATGTAAACGGATGGAGTTTACGAATAATTTCTCAGAAATTAAAAAAATGATATCCTAAAAACGCATTCGTAGACTATCTTTAAAACATAATGAAAATTGTTGCAGCTCAACACTCGCCCTAGAACTCACCCCCCCCCCGAAAAAAAAGAGAAAAAAACTGTAGGCGATTTTTGATGACTTCAAGGCAAAAAGAAGGGGTTAAACCTAGCCCCCCCGCCCCCTCGGGTAGTTTTCCGAAATTGATATTTTAGAACGCAATTTAAGGCCACCTTTGATGTCCCCCCCCCCCCCCCGCTCCCCACGATGTATGGTTTAAAATTTTCGTTAATACTTTTATATCAGGGGTGACCAACCTTTTTAGGGAGAGTGCCACTACCTGGAGAAAAAAAGCTCAGCGTGCCACATTGTATTTTTCCAACAAACTGAAAATTTTTAAAAAGTTAAAAATAAATTTTAGGTTGTGTAATTAATGTAATTCTTACTCAAATGAAACATTTTTTCTCGTAACTCTGAGCAATTGAAATCTAAATGATAATAAAGATAAAACAAGTCAGAACTTAAGAGTTATCGTTAATAAAAACTTTTTTAATTTCTGTCAGTTGGTTTATGCTTAAAAAAGAAACAAATAATATCAAACATTCTATTCGAAATTTAAACAGTCTGTACTTAGTGTGATTTATGAGTCTGTATTTTTTTACCAAGTCTTTAATTTTAGGATTAGTTCTTGAGAATCCAAAGAAGTTTAAGTGTTTTAATTGCTATCAATTAATATTCAACGGTATTTTGATTTTTCTGTGTAAATAACAAAAAATATTTGTTTAGAAACGTATTTTGAACCAAAGCTACGACAGCATTAGACGGCTAAAGTGCGTAAATGTGAAAAAAAAATTTGTTGGTATAAATTTCCAAATTTCTATGTAACGTGAATGACTTTCTGTTGAAGTAAGCTCTTATATTTGATTACCAATGCAAGAGATCAGTAATTCTGATTTGGATTTCAGAAGGGTAACAAGTACCGTCTTGCAGAGAAAGACAAAGAATTCGAAAAGATCAGCATTTTTTTTTTATTATCCTGAAACTCATCAAACCTAACACTAAATGTGTACTAAAATTAGGTGCAAAATTTTCTCCATGTATCATTGGAAAATTATTAAATTTGGGTTAATACTTTCCAGTATTAAATTTAATGTTTTATTCTTTTTCCTCTAAAGTAGGGAGTAAGAAACTGAAGTTTCATCATGAAAGAATGTATATGGCCTATACTGGTTTGGGAAACTTTTTTGTCCAATCTTAAATTTAAATTACTTAAACGCAGGATAATAAGAGATGGCATAGATTAATTCATTTGCTATTCTTCATTCCTAAGTAGCAAGTCCTCATTCTTTCCTTCCAGACATTTTTAAAAACGCACTCCCTAAAATTTTAAAATGTTATGTCTATTTTTCCTTTGGACAGCTATTGCACATTTCAATGAAGGAGTAACTTGCCATGCTCTCCTCTTTCTCCTGGAAAAAAGTTCACAAAACATTCAGAGCTCTAATTCGTAGTTTCTTAATACAGTGAACTCTACAGGGTCACCAACAGCGAAAAGAATCATTCTTTGGCAAGGAGTTAGTGATAAATAATTCGTTGATACTTTTGAAGTTTTTTCCCCAAATTATTTTCAAGTAATGTAACAAAAACAATTTAAGGACCCCCATTTGTGAAACCATACCGAATTTCGTCCAATCTGGTTTCTTAATTTTAGTTGCAGAGTTAACTTTTCTGTAAAATTTCATCACCTGTAGCTGAACAAGAATCCATTTTGCAGCATCGAAAGTTACAGTCGTGTCAAGCTCAAATGTGCTTAACAAAGCATTGTCTGTAGCGTCACAGCTTTCATTGGATGCCCAAAGCTAACGCTAAGTACTTAGCAATATTGTAGTTCAGACAATTTGTAAGCCAGCCTCCTGACACTTAATCGTTATAATATCATTATATTTATCAATTTAAGGGTTTTAGTTTTATCAATATTTTTGAGATCGACATTTTTTCCACAATTTTGGAATTTTTTCAAAAAGTCTTCGCGTGCCACTGTTACTGCTCTGCCGTGCCACATTGTAGCACGCGTGCCGTGGGTTGGCCACCCCTGTTTTATATTTATTTGTTAAATATTTACTTGCTTATTTTTTACTGTAATTAATTTATTTTTTGTAAGTGCAAACTGACTTTTCCTCCGGGGGGGCAGTTGACTTTCTCCGGGAGGGCAGTGCCCCCCCGGAGACATGCCTGAAAGAAACACTGATAGTTTATCGTTTAAGGATAAAAAATATTGTTCATCTTATGAGTGAGTGTTTTGTTCAATGAATTTTTGTACTGAAAAAGTTAAACAAATTTAATAATTAGGTATGGGTAAAAAATTTTATGTAAATGTTATCTATTATTTTTTGCTTTTTAGTTGCTTTTAGTTTGATTTCAGGTTATCTTTGTGCCTACAGTAACACAGTCCTAGGCAAAGTGGGGCAAGGTGTAACAAAAATTAAGGATTGGAAAGCATTTGACAAGGAAAGGGCCTACTGCCCCACACACCCCTATTAGCCTTATGCAAAAAATGTTAAAACATGTTATCATGATAAAGGAACATTTGAAACACGATTGCAGAGAAACTTGTGCTTAAAAGGTTACTATAAGCATCTCGGTGATGATTTTGGAACACATTTCATATGAAAGCCATAAATATAAGGAATGTATTAGTGTAGAACACAAAACAAATTTTAGATGTTGTTGTTTTCTAATTTTTCATACACAAAATTATTTTAAAATAAATAATTAAATTTAAGTTTAAAAAACTAAAAAATACGCTTTTAGAGTTAATCAAACTATAAAGCTTTAAACCATTTCAAATTATAAGTTTACATGCACCTTATAATACATCAACATGTAACATAGTTTAGTCTTTAGTACTAATAATAGCATTCAATAACATCAACATGTAATAGCCTTTATGTAATGCCTTTGTAATGTTTAGCCTTTAGTATTAACAATAGTATTAAATATATCACTTTTATATTTTTAAAGAACGTGAATTTTATCTTTTATTCAGAGTTACATACATACTGACAAACCCACATTTGAAACTAGTAAAAACGTATTAAAAACAAAACCGCCATTGAAAAACAACTGGGAGCTAAACAGAAAAAAATAATACATAATATTTACATACAACTTCATACCCATACCTAATTATTAAATTTGTTTAACTTTTTCAGTACAAAAATCCATTGAACAAAACACTCACTCATAAGATGAACAATATTTTTTATCCCTAAACGATAAACTATTTTAATACCTACCTCATTATATGTTAGTTTCTGAATTTTTAATTGCATTTTGCAGTCTCATTCTATACACTACCTAGCCTAACTAGGTTTAATTTTAAAGAAGTTTTAATTTTAAAATTAGTTTCTAATTAAATTAATGTTAAAGGATTCTGTGGGTAGTCAGTTAAGTTAGGTAACATAATTATAGAAGGCACAGACTACAAAAGGGGATTAAGAAACTGTATATAATTAGTTAGGTATTAAAATGGTTTATAGTTTAGATTAAAATTAGCGTTTATTTTAGGAGTGGGTGTTTTATTTAGTGGATTTTTGTACTGGATTGCAGAAATTTTTGAAAATATTTTATAACTTTCGATTATTTGAAAATGTTTCATTGTTGTAAAAAATGGTAGTTTTGCATGTTTAGAAGATACCTGAAAAATCAAGAAAAAAAATAATGTTTAAGAGTAATATAGTGCTTTTTAAAAGGCATTGCGCTATGATACCGGGTAAAAAAGAAAAAAAAATGAGAACATATTTTTTTTAATTTTTTTTCATCACTCCAAAAAAAGCTGAAATTTTATAATTTTTTGGTTTTTCTGGCTTGTTCCTGGATCAGAAGGTATTATTCGATTTCAATATATTTTTCAAAATTTCAGAAGGCTTCACCAAACGTAACTTTTTCGTCCAAAAGCATTAAAATAAAACATTAAAACAAAAATTTTAAAAAATCGCTAAAAACACATGAAAATTTTCATTTTTTCAAAATTTCAGGCTCGTTGCGGGAACGGAAGATATTATCCGATTTCAAAAATTTTTCTTTTGTTTTGTAACTCTTTACCAATCGCAACTTTTCCGCACTATTACGATTCGAAAATAAAAACTTTGTTTTTTTCGCTCCACCCTAATATATATATATATATATATATATATATATATATATATATATATGGGTGAAATGTGAAAATAAGATATTCTACATTCAATCAGCGCATAATTGCAGCTAGAGCATTAAATGCATTCTAAATATTTAGGTGTTTTTATATGAGGTCCGCCCTCGGGCGTGCACGAAGTCAGTGTAAATAACAACAATTAAAAAATATTTGAAAAACGTCTAGAAAAAGTTTTGAAAAAACGTTAAAGATTCAAAATGCAATACGACAATTTTTCATAAACAACTAGAATTTCAAAAAATATCTGGGTAAGTTACTGCTTCGTCTACGGAGAGCGGGAGCAGTTGGTGAAAATAATAATTTGCAGGTTTCTGAAGAGGTCAGCTGCACACGAGTTAGCATAACAAGAAAGGATTTTAAGTTTTGAGAGGTCTAAAAGGACGAAAAAGTGAAATACTACTGCCAACTCATGAATACAACCAACCCCCCCGCTCTGACCTGCAAATAAAAGAAAGACAGATCACTTACCCAGTATTAGAAAAAAGAAGCAACACCATTATTCGTATTCCTCTTGCTCAATCCTTTTCCGTACCAAGTCGATGCGGTTCGCAGAGCTCGCTTCCATGCAACACCTCCCTCAAAACGGGTTTAAGTACAGCATATCATCAGAGTTGAAAGGAAACCGTTGCCAAAACGTAGTTGTTTGGGTGAAAAAATTATCGATTCTGCCGAAAAGATTTATTAAACAAATTAAGGTAGTAAAAGATAAACTCTGCAGGATAGTTGTTTTGGTAATATAGACCAGCAATGAATTTGTAAACCTGTTTGTTAAAATGTTTCTTATCGTTACAGATCTTGAAAAATCTGTAGAGTTGGCCGATTATGATATTTATAAAAATTTTTTTATGTAAATTACTAAACCAATGAGGCATGCACTTTGCATGAAAGTTGAAATGTTCTTTTTTATCGTAACGATCTGTTGAAAGTTGAGAATCTCTAATTTTAAAGGAAATATCTAAAAAGTTCGCAGAATCAATTTCCTCATTGGCCTTGTTTAGTTGTAGTGTTTGTGGGTAAACAAGTTTAAATTCTTCTTCCATATTTTTATTAAAGACGAGGATATCGTCGATATACCTGAAAATGCTGATCCTTTTATTATATTTAACAGTATAGTTAAATTCATAGTAAAAAAGATATAAGTTAGCAGCTGTGCTGGAGTAATTTGTACCCATGCCAATTCCATGTATTTGTTTAAAAGTGAAATTATTAAAAGTGACAAAGTTGTTGAAAATGCAATAATGGCAAAGACTGTCGAAAAAACTTCTATCGATACCAAGTTCCACTCCGATATAAAAAGAATCGTAAATTTTCATGAGAGTAACGTATAAGTCTTCTAGTGGAATGTTGCAAAATAGATTCTCAAAATCAAAAGTATATATTGATGTGGGTGATGAATTCATTTTACTCTTGATTTCATAGCTATTATCGATGCACCAGAAATAGCTCGAGAGCTTATATTTGTTTTTCAGAAAGGTGTAAATTTGCTTCAACATAGATTGAAGTTTGACGTTAATGCTTTTTCCGAAACTGTTTGTGGTTGAACAAATAAATCTAAATTTGATCGGGGATTTGTGAAACTTGGGAGTCATAAAGATAAATGGTGTAGACTGAAAATTTGAAATTGAAAAATTAAATGCGAATCTCGATTTGCAAAGTTTTTTAAAAGCAATAAACTGCTTTAAGACGATTTCAGTGCTAAGGTTAGACTTACTATAGACTTTCATCTTTTTATTATAGTAAGTCTAACCTTAGCACTGAAATCGTCTTAAAGCAGTTTATTGCTTTTAAAAAACTTTGCAAATCGAGATTCGCATTTAATTTTTCAATTTCAAATTTTCAGTCTACACCATTTATCTTTATGACTCCCAAGTTTCACAAATCCCCGATCAAATTTATTTGTTCAACCACAAACAGTTTCGGAAAAAGCATTAACGTCAAACTTCAATCTATGTTGAAGCAAATTTACACCTTTCTGAAAAACAAATATAAGCTCTCGAGCTATTTCTGGTGCATCGATAATAGCTATGAAATCAAGAGTAAAATGAATTCATCACCCACATCAATATATACTTTTGATTTTGAGAATCTATTTTGCAACATTCCACTAGAAGACTTATACGTTACTCTCATGAAAATTTACGATTCTTTTTATATCGGAGTGGAACTTGGTATCGATAGAAGTTTTTTCGACAGTCTTTGCCATTATTGCATTTTCAACAACTTTGTCACTTTTAATAATTTCACTTTTAAACAAATACATGGAATTGGCATGGGTACAAATTACTCCAGCACAGCTGCTAACTTATATCTTTTTTACTATGAATTTAACTATACTGTTAAATATAATAAAAGGATCAGCATTTTCAGGTATATCGACGATATCCTCGTCTTTAATAAAAATATGGAAGAAGAATTTAAACTTGTTTACCCACAAACACTACAACTAAACAAGGCCAATGAGGAAATTGATTCTGCGAACTTTTTAGATATTTCCTTTAAAATTAGAGATTCTCAACCTTCAACAGATCTTTACGATAAAAAAGAACATTTCAACTTTCATGCAAAGTGCATGCCTCATTGGTTTAGTAATTTACATAAAAAAATTTTTATAAATATCATAATCGGCCAACTCTACAGATTTTTCAAGATCTGTAACGATAAGAAACATTTTAACAAACAGGTTTACAAATTCATTGCTGGTCTATATTACCAAAACAACTATCCTGCAGAGTTTATCTTTTACTACCTTAATTTGTTTAATAAATCTTTTCGGCAGAATCGATAATTTTTTCACCCAAACAACTACGTTTTGGCAACGGTTTCCTTTCAACTCTGATGATATGCTGTACTTAAACCCGTTTTGAGGGAGGTGTTGCATGGAAGCGAGCTCTGCGAACCGCATCGACTTGGTACGGAAAAGGATTGAGCAAGAGGAATACGAATAATGGTGTTGCTTCTTTTTTCTAATACTGGGTAAGTGATCTGTCTTTCTTTTATTTGCAGGTCAGAGCGGGGGGGTTGGTTGTATTCATGAGTTGGCAGTAGTATTTCACTTTTTCGTCCTTTTAGACCTCTCAAAACTTAAAATCCTTTCTTGTTATGCTAACTCGTGTGCAGCTGACCTCTTCAGAAACCTGCAAATTATTATTTTCACCAACTGCTCCCGCTCTCCGTAGACGAAGCAGTAACTTACCCAGATATTTTTTGAAATTCTAGTTGTTTATGAAAAATTGTCGTATTGCATTTTGAATCTTTAACGTTTTTTCAAAACTTTTTCTAGACGTTTTTCAAATATTTTTTAATTGTTGTTATTTACACTGACTTCGTGCACGCCCGAGGGCGGACCTCATATAAAAACACCTAAATATATATATATATATATATATATATATATATATATATATATATATATATATATATATATATATACATATACATATATACATATATTTATATATATATATATAGGCCGCATCACCGTATACGCCGCACTTCGCTAAATTCGGGAGAAAAAAGTTTCATCAGATATGCCACATCGGCCTAAAAGCCGCATAAAACGTAGTTAAAAAAAATTCTGCAAGAACCTGTGCTGCAGTATACTCTTATTGACATCGTTAAAAAACAATGACAAAGAATTAGTAACATTGATTTGAAAATAGCGTTTCAATATCATGGATAATTAAGACGTTGCAACATTTTGGCGATAACTGCAACTTATAGTAACCCTGTCCTACTCTCTGGTAGTCTCTACAGCAACCTTACTTCCCATTCCCTCAGCAACGGGCAGCGGGGATTTTGTTTTTCGTTTTTATGGAGTTATTGTTGATGTTTTTTTTTCCCCTTATTTATTCCCTTTCCTTATCACTGGAGATTTTGATTTTTTATTTGTTTTTCGTTTGGATTCGTTTTTTGATATGCTGGTTATTGTCGATGGTTTTTTTTTCTTAATTTATTCCCCTTCGTTATCAGATCTAGGAAAATAAAATAACATCTGAATAAGCAGAAATGCTGTTACACTTTTTAAAATAGAACTGTTCAAGGGCGTTGCAGTAAGTGGCTTGCAGTAGTGGCTTTCGATGCCGCCGTCCTCTAATTTGCTTTGTTTTAGGAAACAATAAACATAGCATGCACTTTAAAAGAAAAAAAAAAGAAAAAAAAAACCTGTACATCGTCATGGCGGTCGCAGCAGGAGTTAAAATTCAGCTTTTAAACACGTATAAGCCGCATCTTATCTACCCGAAAATACGGTATATGCAAGTGTTAAAAAATCTTTATCCAATGAAAATCAGCTCATGTTAAAACAGGTAAGTATTTTCTTGTACTAAATGATAATCTGCTTTCTTTAATGAAAATTGGGTTAGGGGATCGCGATCGGGTCTGCAGAAACGCACCGGTTTTCCCACGCCCCCTGTGTATGAGCCACGTGCAGCTAGTTCCGCGCATCAAACTAAGGCCCCTATAGTCTATATAGCGGCTCTACATCAAACGAAGGCGGTCAGCGAATTGGCGAGGAGAGGGGCAACCTTTCATCTTTTTTCCCAGGCCAATTAATGACGTCACGCCTTAGAGTGACTACTACAGCCGAGAAAACTGGTTTGAAGCACACAATGAAAGCCATAATTTTGGATTTTAAGGTTTTTTTTTTTCTTTGGTCAACCGGTGGCGATCGGCCCCGATATTTCTGGTCGCCATTGAAAATTTTTGGTAGCCAGCTGGCGAGTGGCGACCGCTAGTCTGCACCTATAAATATAAGTGGTAGATTTCAGAGCACTGTATTTCTCTTGTAGGGGAAGTTATTGAGATCATTGGCAAAGATATTAAGGTGAACTTTATGATTCGTGCTGGACAGCAAAGCGTCAATCATTTTAAATGGCCGGTTAAAAAAGACTGTCAGAGGATTCCTGCAGCAAATATAATTTCAAAAATATCACCACCCTATCCCATATCATCTTGACATTTTGCTTTCACTGAAAATTTTACTGCAACCCATTGAAATACATGTAACAGTTATAATAAATAAAGTGTGCAATTATTCAGGTATTTGTCATTTCCTAGGGGTCTGGTGGTCATTACCATGTTCACAAATGAAGGGTCAGAGGAAAAAACCATGGTAGTCACATTTGATTCATTTTGAGAAAAACGAAATTTAAACTTTACGAACTCATAAACTTCCCCAGTATACTTGTTCTAAAAGGACAATAATACATGGACTACAGTGTTTTTTCACGAATATTGCATATACTAAACGAAATTACACTTATTTTTCTAACAGGTGGTAGCATCAGTTTAAATTCAACAAAAAGTGGACTACCGTGGTTTTTCCCCCTGACCCTTCAAATGTCATTACCATACCTACCTCTGTCATTACTATGTCACTATGAAAAATTAATTCATTAATTAAAACTTTAATTACAGTGAAACTGCTCTGCTGATACTTTTTTCCATAAAACTAGACAAGGATAATTATATTGGTACAAAAAAGTGGGTATTGAAGAACTTTTTTTTGAAGTTATCTTTATCTGAGAATGACCCATTTCCAATGAAAATATAAGGACTGAACAGCATGTTCATGGAGTAAACATAAAGAACAAAATCACTCCAAAATGTGAACCTTGTACATTGGCCAAGAGCCACAGGATATCATTCAAACCTGTTCAGTGTATTCAATCTAATGCTCCGTTGGATTTGATTTACATGGATTTAATTGATCTTTTAAATCCATTATTGGGGGGGGGGGGGGGGAACAAAATACATTCTATGCCTGATCGAAGATTTTTCTCATAAGTCTGTTGTTTATTTTCTGAAATACAAAGATCAAGTATTTGAATACTTTTCAAGGTTCCAGAAACGGGCAGAAAATAATGACAGTTAGGTTGGACAACGGTACAGAATTTAAAAATGACCGGTTCAAGAACTATTTGAAGGACTAGGGTATCGATTTTCAGAGAATGGACT
Organism: Uloborus plumipes; assembly: GCA_038373865.1. NCBI lineage: Eukaryota > Metazoa > Arthropoda > Arachnida > Araneae > Uloboridae > Uloborus > Uloborus plumipes. The sequence goes on along the minus strand of JAXGGA010009225.1, from coordinate 34,709 downwards.
TGGACAGTCCGAAGATGAACGGAGTAGCAGAGAGGTATAATTTGACCCTAACGAATGGTGTAATAACTCTCATTAATGAAGCAGGGCTGCCAAACTCTTTTTGGGCTGAAGCTGCCTTATGTTTTAATTATGTCCGTAACAGAAAGTTCTTGAAATGGAAAAATAAGAACCACTTGGAATAGAGAGATAGACGAGCTATTCCATTCAGTCGCTATTGTATGCTCTGAAGCAGCGATAAAGGTGACAGGTTTGACGAGAAGGGGAGAAGATGAAAGCAATTTGCTGTTGTGTACCACTTGGTTAGGTCCTCCGGATTTGAGTTTTCTTCCTACTTAATGCACGTGTCCTTCCAGTTCTTGAAGAAATTTCGCTTGCTGTGAAGATGCCATTAAATTCATCATCTTAAATGTCAAGGCTAACAAAAGCAAAGAATTATTTGCCTGAAACTGATGTTTAAGTAAAATATGAATTAACAAAATCTTCTGAAGAGACCATCTATATTTGTAAAAAAAAGTCGAGATTGTTTTCATAGAAACAACGAAATTGCATGCTATAAATAATCCAAATTTATTGCAGAGCATGATTTTTTTAAGTGTGAGGAAGGTTGATTATAATCGTAATTTTAAAAGTCTTAACAGTCATGTGTTAAAATACGAAACCGACGAAAATAATAAATATAAATTAATCAAATCAGTTGCTGAAAAATATTTAAAAATATGAATGCACCGCTTCGAAATGTACAGTAAAAGTACACAGCAAATGTACAAAATTAATTTTATTTAAAAGTCAATAATTAAAAAATAAAAAAACATATTTTGTCTCCAATCTTGTGTTACAAATTAATTTTATAAGTAATTTTTTTTAACTTAATAATCACAAGTGTTGAATAATTTTAGAGCAGATAATGACATTTGAAAGTTGAAAGAAAAATACTAGAAATTAGAAATAATTCAGATATACAATAATGTGTAGCTTAGCAAAAAAATAAAGCAGTAAAGAAATTATAATTTCAGAAAAGGAATTCAAAAATTATTTCTATGAAAACCTTTTTTCGGTTCAATAACTACTTTTACCAACAATAAAATTCATTGCGCTTTGAATGAACTTTGCTACAATCAGCGAATCTCGACTTGTGAAGTCTATGGGAAATTGCATTTTGTTTTTGATCAATCACAATCTGATCAAAGTGATAATAAGAGCAAGTGTGAAGGTTCACAGAAAGATATTCTTGATCAGCTGAAAAATAAATTTGTGACTGCAAGTAAAAGTGAAAAATTACAAATGTTGACAATTTAGCCAAAAAGTTTGACGCATGCAAGAATTGAACAGGAATTTGGAATAAGCAACTACATTGCTAGAAAAGCAAAAAAATACAGGAAGAAAAGGGTGTGCTATGAACTCCAGATCCAAAACCAGGAAATACTTCATCAGCAGAAACAGCTGCTGCGTAAAAGACTTATCAAAATGATGAAGTAAACAGGCAAATGCCTGGTAAAAAGGATTATGTCTCTTCAGGTAAAGATGCAACAGGTAAGCCTAGTCATGGACAAAAAAGACTCATATTAGGAAATTTACGTGAAATCTATTTCTTTTTAAAACTAAGTTCCCAAATTTGATAATTGGTCTTTCAAAATTTGCGGAACTGCGGGCCAAAAACTGTATTATTGATGGTGCTAGTGGCACTCATTCAGTGTGTGTTCGTACAGCGCATCAGAACATTAAACTAATGCAGGCCTTATAGTCATAGTCCTCCTATATCTCCTATATTTTCTCGGTTTGTCCGATAGTCTCCTATATCTCTTACTTACTCCTATATTTTGTTTCTAACTCCTACATTTTTTTCATCAGATGTTAGATGCTGCTCAAAAATGCAAAAACTACTTTCCTCCTCATAATATTTTGCAGATTGATTCCGATTTAGCTCACTAGATGGCTGCAACTCGTTTACATTTCCTAAAATCAGTGGGGGAAGTTTTGAAAGTTGTTTTAAAATGATGCTAATAGAAGAACCATTAATTCATATTCTTTATGACGAACTTTGCAAGCTACTAAAAAGTATTTTCACACAAAGCATGAAAAAATTCAAGAAAAATCCATGTCCAAACTGATTGCTCTTGATTTAACGAACGATGAGAATATTCTACTAGGAGAAAATATTTGTTGGTTTTCTTGCTAAAAAAGAAGCACATAAGCTTTTTAAAAATGAAAGAAAATGTTTTTATACCGATGCTAAACGGTTCATAATTACTGTAATTAATTATTTGTTGAAGCACCTACCCTTAAATAATGTTTTGCTAAAGAATATTCACATTTTACATCCTTTAGTTAAGCAAGAACAAGGTTCAGTGAACAGTTTAACGAAAGTTGTTGAGCAGATGCCTGCTGTGATTAAAAAGGAGAACGTAGATAAACTGTGAAGAATGGAAGATTTATATAAATGAGGGAACTGATGATTCAGTAAATATACAAACGCCATCTGGTTGCATCAAACAAATTGATGATTATTGGGGTAAATATTAATGATGAAAAATAATCTTGGCAATTTCAAGTACCCTTTGCTCTCGGAACCCGTTAAAGCAGTTTTGAGTATATATCAGGGTCAAGCCGATGTCGAACCAGGATTTTCTATTAATCCTCGTTATGTCACTACTTCTCGTGCTTCTTTGAATGTTAGCGTGCGACGAATAGCCTTCATACTGTTGAGGCAGAAATCAGATGCAGGGGTGGTGATGTGACAAAAATTCCCACATCGCTTAAGTTGTTGAAATCTTTTCCGGAAGCTCACAACATGTACAAAGCAAAGTTAAAGGAAAATAAAAAAGAAGAAACAGAGGCTCTAAATTTAAAGAAGAAATGTGATGATGAAGTAAACAGCTTAGAAGCTAAGAAAAAACAGCTACAAAAGCATTGGATAACAGTCACCACCTAATTGGAGAAGCCAATATGAAACTAAGAACTGCGGTTAAGAGGAATAATATGGCAGAAGTATGTTCCGCACAAGCTCTTTTGCAGTCAGGACACAAAATGCTCATTGAAAAGAGGGAAGAACTGACAAAAGTTGAACTCCAACTTAATAATTTAATGAAAATAATTAAAAAATAGTATTTTTACATCTGTAATGTCGGCATATGCACTAAACTTCTGTTTCGCCTTTTTATGAAAATAGATGTTACATGTGCAACTTTTAACTTATTTTTAATGTATCAATGAATGCTTTTTTCTTTTTATGAATTTAGTTTGTGTAATTTTAATAGTTTAACATGCTAACTTGAAAATGACCGTTGTAAAGTTTTTGAAAACTTTTAACCTTGTCTTCATATAATCTTGGATTTCGGTTACAGGTTCAAGTTTTTCCTCTTGAAAAATTTGAAAGAAATGAAAAATAAATTTTCTGTACGTTAAAGTATGCAATGCTTTTCTTAGAAAATGTAATAAGAAATGTTTTAATTTTTCGATATTTAAAGATAGAAGTAATCTGTTAATTCTTTTTAGCAAAAGAAAGAAAAGCTTGTTACATGATATATATATATACATGTAATGACTATTGCCCAAATAAATACACCATATATTACACACTAAGGGAAAATATAAAGTTCACTATTTTCTGTATGTGTGGAAATTCTTATGTTCTCACATCTGTTACTCTTCACATTACTATAATTTTATGCAATGTAGAATCCTACTGAGAAAGATGTTTTTTTAATTTTTTTTAAACAAGTGTTGCAAAACATTTTTGTGTTCTATATCTCGAAATTCCTATATAATTCGCTACGGATCTTGTATATTTTCTTTGAAACTTCTTTACATATTTTTTTGAAACTCCTATATATATATATATATATATATATATATATATATATATATATATATTTCATTGCTATGACCCCTGCTAATGATTGTTGGTGTGTGTGTGTGATGTAAAATTTAAACAAGGTTACATCACCTTAGTGGGACAATACCATCAATAGCTACAAAAGATGCATGGCAAAAATTATGTGCAATCCACCAGCACAGTCATGCTTCTTCAATAAATGTGAATGCTGTCCAAAAATTGATGATTTTAAGGTAGCCTTAATAAAGTTCGTTGAAGAAAACTTGGTCGAATCAATCACTTACAAACAATGGATTACTGTTGACCGCTGCAATTTTGAAACACTATGCAAGCCAGTTGAAGAATTTGTTCAACTATTTTGCAATCAGTTAGTACATTTAAAAAGACAACCATACACCTATAGCAACCATACACCCAATTGTTGTGTATGGGAAGTATAACGAAGATCCTGAAACCGGGAATCAAGGTGTAGTACACAAGAGTGTTGTGTTCATCTCAGACTGCTTAGTACATAATAGTTCTTTTTTATGTGTTTCAAAGAATATTAATTGAATTTTTACAGGATATTATGCCTAACCTGTAAAAGCTATTCTACTTTTCAGATGGCTCAGCAGCTCAATATAGAAACTGAATTATTTCCCTAATCTCTGCTACCATAAGGACGATTTTGGTGGAATTGAGGCTGAATGGCATTTTTATGCAACAGCACATGGTAAAGGAGTATGTGACGGTGTAGGCGGAACATTAAAAAGGCTAGCTGCTGAAGCTAGCCTCCAAAGTCTACAGACAACCAAATATGAACACCATTTCAACTTTTCCATTGGAGAATGGAAAACATGTCATCTATCATGCTTTTTTAAAAGTGAGTAATGAACAGTATGTTTAAGCAGAGAAATTTTTAAAATCAAGGTTTGAAAAAGCTGTAGCAGTTATCGGTACTCAAAAGTTACATGCATTTATAACCATTGATAATAATAAAGTTCAGGCGAAACCACTCTATTTCTGAAAATGTAGAACCTGGCAAAGTTCAAATGAGCCCTCATAATGAAGAAGTACAATTTGAAAAAATTGTGGGCTATGTTGCTGCCTATGATAACAAATGGTGGATAGGATATGTTATTTCAAAAGATCAGGCAGAAGAAGAAATTCAAGTTTCTTTTCTTCATCCAAGCGGGCCATCACTATCATTCACTTATCCAAGAAAAGCCGACATTTTGATCATACCGAAGAATTTTATTTTGTGTAAATTACATCCAATCACTGCAACAAGAAGGACATAGTAACTCTTGAAAGTGGAAAGGTCGAAAGCAACAAATCTTAACCCATTAAGAGCAAGAATCTGAGAGAGTGTCACGCCTGTGATTCATGACCTCTCAGACTTTTTCCAAAAAATTACTAAATGTTTATTATCTTATTGAAAGACCAAATCCAGAATGTTTTGCTCTAAAGTTGAGTTGTTTAGTTTTTATGGATCCCTAAAGTTGAAGGTGCGGCATCAAAAATTAAGCGGATTTTCAAGACATGGAAATTGCTGTGAGCCAAAACTCTTACCAGGAACTGTTTAACTCCAATTTTCTTTTTGTATATGGAATATAGAAGTTGAAACTTTACAAAATGAATGTTAAATTTGTGGTAAGTTGTTGCCGTAAGGTCAGTGAAGGCCCTCAAAACAGGGCATTTTTGACGTTTTTTAGCGTTTTTGAGGTCCAAAAACAGCTTGTACATTTCAGTTGGCACGGCAAAAGTAGTGTCGTTTGAAAGACCAGTGTAAGCACTTTAAAATAATGTATAAATAACCGAGGAAAGTTCAACGTGCTTTTAGTTGCGTAAGGCCGAAATATGAAAAATGTCATATTTTACCGATATTCAAACGGTCATAACTTCCTCTGCCAACAACATATTGAAATATTTTTTTCGCCAATGTCATACTCTATTCTTTGTCTTAACAGAACAGTTGAGTCCTTTGAGGCGAAATGTGAAAAAATTTTTTACAAAAAATTTATTTTTTTCTGTGCATTTTTTGTAAAAAATTTTTTCACATTTCGCCTCAAAGGACTCAACTGTTCTGTTAAGACAAAGAATAGAGCATGACATTGGCAAAAAAAATATTTCAATATGTTGTTGGCAGAGGAAGTTATGACCGTTTGAATATCGGTAAAATATGACATTTTTCATATTTCGGCCTTACGCAACTAAAAGCACGTTGAACTTTCCTCGGTTATTTATACATTATTTTAAAGTGCTTACACTGGTCTTTCAAACGACACTATTTTTGCCGTGCCAACTGAAATGTACAAGCTGTTTTTGGACCTCAAAAACGCAAAAAAACGTCAAAAATGCCCTGTTTTGAGGGCCTTCACTGACCTTACGGCAACAACTTACCACAAATTTAACATTCATTTTGTAAAGTTTCGACCTTCTATATTCCATATACAAAAAGAAAATTGGAGTTAAACAGTTCCTGGTAAGAGTTTTGGCTCACAGCAACTTCCATGTCTTGAAAATCCGCTCAATTTTTGATGCCGCACCTTCAACTTTAGGGGTCCATAAAAACTAAACAACTCAACTTTAGAGCAAAACATTCTGGATTTGGTCTTTCAATAAGATAATAAACATTTGGTAATTTTTGGGAGAAAATCTGAGAGGTCATGAATCACCTCATAATGCTAGGCGTGACAGTTTCTCAGATTCTTGCTCTCAATGCCTAGCGTCCCTTTTTAGGGACGGTCCAAAAAGGGGTCTGAATTTCCCCAAAATGAACATTTCAACCAAATAATAGTGTTCAATTAGTACCTTGGTATTGTTTCAATTCGTTATTAACAGATTGCAGCACATAACCATTGTAAAGTGTGTTCTGTAGCAGTTTTAATATGATCTTTATCGAAAATCACATTGCTCATAATCTCAAGAAAAAAAGCTAAGTTTTCAAAGTTATTTCCAACTTCCCAGTTTGCGTTGATTGCTGATTTTATTTCTTCTTATAAAAGATCTATTTAAATATTATATCGTAGACAGAAAAAAATGTTAGTAAAAAAAGTGTGAACCCTCTGGGGTCTATCGTAACTTTTGAGGGACGATTTTTCTTTCCTTAATAAAAAACTTATTTTTGACATGATATTTTTTAAATTATTTTTTCTGTCCATTAGACACTATTTATAACCAGTATACAAATATCTTTGAAAAAATAAATGTCAGGCACTAATGGGTTAAATAAGAAGAAAATGTACCTATACTAGGTCTTGATGAGTTCCTAGTAGCATAGTGAGTATGAATGAAGTAAAAATTAGTTAAACTTGACAAAGTTGAACTTGATAAAGTTAAAGAGCCCTTTCAAAAATGCACAACTGTGCCGTAGAAGCTGAGGTTGTAGGTATAATTCAGAAAATCAACGGAATGAACAATTGAAAGAATCTTCCCCAGAGCTCCAAGCAATGAAATAAGCGAAGAAGTGCCTTAATTTTCTAACAGAGCATAACATCCTGCATGAAAGACTTTAAGCCATTTATGGATTTTCTCATAGTTAAACTTCAGGGTCCTGTGTTAAAGCACTTAAGAAAGGGTAAAAATGCCATCTATAGCAGCTATAAAACCATCAACGAAATGTTAATTTCAATGGTTGAAGTTAATCGAACTGAAATACATCAACATCTTAATGGAAGTCCATCATATTCCATCATGATCCATGAGACCAGATATCAATATTTGTTCATTTGGCAGTGGTAGCCAAATACCTCAAAGATGGGAACGCAACAGTTTCTTTTATCAAAGATACAGAGGTGCCGAATTAAACAGCGGATTTGTGGGCAACAATAACAGATTGTGAGGGGTTCCAAAAGATGATAGGCTTTTGGCAATGATGGGGCAAGTGTGATGGTTGGCGTTAAAGATGGCGTTTCTGCCAAGGTCAAAAAAGATAAAAACACAGTGATTTCCATTCACTGCTTTAATCCTAGGTTAGCATTGGCAACCAAAGATAGTTCCCAATCAGAAAAAGTGCTAGTTGGTTGATCTGGACTCAACATTGACAGATCTCTACAAATATTACAAAAGTGGTTCTTTAAGAACAAAAAGCTTAGCAAACGTTCAAAAGATCTTTGGTAAAAACAAGGGAACTAAAATTAAAAGAGTTGGCTACACTAGGTGACTTTCGCATGAGAATGTACTCATGATGTAATGAGATCAATTCTGTATGGAAAAAACTTTCAAGCCATTATAATAGACTTGGAAAATAATGTTGCTAACAGCTCTGGATCAAGTGGCTCAGGGCCAACTGCAGTTGGCCTGTTAAAATGTATGAAATCATAGAAATTTTTTAGACTGATATATTTTATGTGTGATGTACTTGCAGTTGTTTCAAAATTAATGCTAACCTTTGAAAAAACGAACTTGGATATTTCAATCCTGGGAAATAGAATAACCGCAACTCTAGATGCATCACAAAAATTTAAAAGAAAACCTGGCAGGCTACATTGCAGGAATTTAGAAGAAAGTACACGGAAAATAGGAATCATTGCATCCCTTGATAGCCAAGATATTGATTTTGCCTCTACAGCAAGAGCTTTCTTAAATAACTTGATCCAAAATATCAGATAGATTGGAAAATATTGAAGTAATAACATACTTAAGAGTCTTAAGCTTGAACCAAATGAGCTCTAAAGACATATTTTTTTTATCGAACAGAAATTAGTGAATGGTTGTGTGATATTGCATCACATCGTAAGGAATTTTACTGTTTTATCAATCAGATAGCAACTTCTCATTCACGATCGCTTAACCTCGTTTTCCGCTATTCTCTATCAACAACTTTTTAAATTCACATCAGAACGTATTCCCTTCTCAAAAGTTTTACCCCCTTAATTTTCCGCGCATTTTGAAACATCATTTAAGCATTTTCGGTCAATTTAACGCTTTTTCGAATCTTGATTTTTAATTCCCATTTTTGTCCAAATTTCGTTCTTTTCGCGTTTCCTCCTTTTTAGCCATTTTTTTAAAAACTCTTCTTCCCAATCTTTGTCCCCTGGCCTAGTTGTAGTTGAGGTCACTTTTTGATCCACGCGATGTACTATTGGTAGAAACTTTGTAGCGAGATAAAAGATGGTATTCTCGACGTCTAACAAAATTCTCTTTTCTCTATAGAGTGTGACGCCATGATGAGAAAAATGGAACAGTTGGAGCAGCGCTTGAAACAGTAAGTTCAAATAAGTCTTCGTTTGCAATAACATCTTAATACTATTCGGTGGTTTACGTTTCAATGATCAAATTATTTATCACAAAATCCTTGCCAAAGAATAACACTTTTTCTCTGCTGGTGACTCTGTAGAGTTCACTGTATCAACAAACTAGAGCTCTGAATGTTTTGTGAACTTTTCCCAGGAGAAAGAGGAGAGCATGGCAAGTTACTCCTTCATTGAAATGTGCCATTCCAAAGGAAAAATGGTCATATGATTTTAGAATTTTTGGGAGTGTGTTTTTTTTAAATGTCTTAGGAATGAAGAATAGCAAATGAATTTAGCTATGTTATCTTATCCGGCATTTAAGAAATTAAAGCTTAAGATAGTACAAAAAAAGTTTCTTAAACCTGTATAGGCCATCTACATTATTTTATGATAAAACTTCAGTTTCTTTCTCTTTACTTTGGAGAAAAAGAATAAAACATTAAATTTAATACTGAAAGTACCAACCCAAATTTAATAATTTTCCAATGATATAGGGTAAGTGCTCCAGAAGTCGACCCTTTAAGAGATCTTTTGTTAATTTTAGTTAACCTAGAACTTCCACCTATCAATGCAGCAACTAAAACATCGTAAAACTTCAGAATGTACCTTTATGATACCGATTCGCCAACTTGTTTCAGAAATTAAAAAATATATAGATTAAAATCCAAGTTGTTATCAATACTAGTTTAGTATAAAAAGAAGACTAACAACAAGAGATATATAACTGACCAGTTGACCTTGGTTGTTCCTTGTTTCTTGTGCCTCTGGCATAGTAGAGACAAAACGCAACACTGGGTTAGAAAAGAGTGGCCTAGGAGAGGAAACATAGATGTTGGGGAAAAGAATATCATCAATGATCTTTAGTTTCAAGAGAGAAAATCATCTTTCCACCACTGCATATCAAGCTGGGTCTAATGAAGCAGTTTGTAAAGGCTCTTGAGAAGAATGGATCATGCTTTGCATATATAGGGGTAAAAATGCCTCAGCTGAGTATGGAAAAAATTAAAGCAGGAATATTTGATGACCTACAAATAAGACAGCTGATTAAAGACCCTGGCTTCATAAAAATCAATGATTGAGATTGAACAAAAAGTCTGGAATTCATTTGTTTCAGTTGTCCAAAATTTTCTGGGAAAACAAAGCTGAAACTATGTTGAATTAGTCAATGAGATGCTGAATAATTTCAGATCACTTGGGTGTAACATGAGCATTAAGGTGCACAATTTACACAACCTCGTAGAAAGTTTTACTGATAATTTAGGAGATATTAGTATGGTGAAAGATTTCACCAAGATAGATGCATGGCGGATTGCTATCGAGGAAGATGGGATACTCACTTGATGGCAGATTACTGCTGGATTTTAAAATGCGGAATTGTTCCAAAATACATTCAAGAATGTCACACAAAAAAAGTTTTCAAAATGTTCAGTGAGTAATTGGTTTAAATGATGATTTTTTCTGTTTTCTTTTGTATATAATAGATAATATCTGTGTAATATAATAAAAATTGCTTGTTTAATTTGTTTCTTTAAACCATGGTTTTTCTTTTCAAATAGTGTTAAGCACAATTCACTAAAATGTTAATACCTTAAAAATTCGAGCTGATAGGCAAAAACTAATAACATATATTTGAATTCAGGGCATCAAATTCATAAGAAATCACCTCCAAAATCTTCGGCACCAAAATCACTGTTGACCAGTGTAATCAAGAGCTTACTTCAACAGAAAGTCATCCACGTTATATAGAAATTTTTACCAACAAAATCTTTTTCACATTTACACACTTGAGCCGCCTGATGCTGTTGTAGATTCGGTTACTATTCGATATCTTGGATTTTTAAAATGTCGCCAAATTTTGGCGATAATTGCAAATTATAGTAACCCGGCTTTTGGAGCAGTTTTCGGAAAATTGCGACAACCCCACCTCCTGTCTTCTTGTGGCGGCTCCCCCCCCCTTTTTTTTCTCCTGAACCTTCACCTGCTCCCCCCCCCTTTTCCCTGGACCCACTCTCGCTTCCCCACACCTGCTGATAGATCTTACCTGTGGTCATGCCTCCATGCCTCATGCATGCCTTTTGATGCTGTGCCTTTTTTTCTGCCATAACTGTAAGTGCAACGAATTATTTATTATTTTAGTGTTTTATTTGCTTATTTATTCATTGTATGATGTTTAATTTTGATTTATTTTTAAATTAATTGATTATTTTTGGTAAATTACCGTTTAGTAGGAACTGGCATGGAGCATGCCACGAGGAATAAAATTCTTTTTCACTTCATTTTTGGATTAAATAATTAATTTTTCGCAATTGAGAATGTTCTCTGTTGGGAAATTTATCCTTTTTGTTCTATTTATTTCATTTTTTGCCCCGGATGAAGTAGGATTTTTAATTTGAACTGCGTGGCTGTAGGCTTCAAAGCATTGTTTCAGCATGCCTAGTTTTGAGAAAATAAATTTTTCTTAATTGACAGTGTTCTCTCAACCGAAATTTATTCTTTTTAGGCTGTTTCTTTCATTTTTTTTGCTCCAGATGAATTAGGATTTTTGATTTGATTGAACGGTATGATTATACTTGAAGCATTGTATCACAATGCCTAGTTTTGTTTCATTTTCTAGATTCTATTTATTTTCTATACTGTGTTGTGTTGCGCTGGAGACAACCACGTTTAAAAAACGGTGGCGTAAACCACCTATAAAAAATAACCAAAATATGGTTCACATGCTAGGGTGGGTCCTCGTCCCGTGAACTGGATACGGTTAGCATGATAAACTATGAATATATGCTAACCCAACCGAACCCCTAGCCCCCAAATTTGCCAAATTTTTTGGTGCAAAACCTTAGGATTTTGTTTTTTTCACTTCTGTGTATTCAGAGAAAAAAAAGTGTGTTTTTTTTTCTTACTCTTTCCTTTTTGGTTTATTTTTGTGACTATTTAAGACTCGGAAGTAGATCAGAAATTTGATTCAATCAATTGTGTAAAAACGTTAATAATAATTTTTTTTTTCTTTCAAAAATCAGCATTTTTTAAAGAAACACTACCATTCTGGAATTTAATGCAACAATTTCAGTGCAAAAATTTAATCAAAATTGTTACTTCTGTCATTAAAAAAAATTTTTTTAAATGAACGGAAGTCCGAAAAAATCAACCCCTAGGGTTTGGCGCCAAAAAATTTGGCGAATTTTGAAAAGTCGCCAAGGCATCCAAATTATCGAAGACTTGCCGTAGATTCGATTCAAAATACGCTTCTATACAAATATTTTTTGCTATGTAGCAGATCAATCTAAATACTGTTGAATATTAATTGATAGCACTTAAAAAACTTAAACTTCTTAGGATTCTCAAGCACTAATCCTAAAATTAAAGTCTTGGTAAAAAAGATCGACTCAAAAACCACATTAAGTACAGACTGTTTAATTTTTGGACATGTTTGATGTTATTTGTTTCTTTTTTAAGCATAAGTCAACTGACAGAACTTATAAAAGTGTTCATTAACGATAACTCTAAAGTTCGGATTTGTTTTATTTTTATTATCATTTAGATTTCAATTGCTCAGATTTACAAGAAAAAATGTTTCATTTGAGTAAGAATTATCATCTAACATAATCAGCTAACCTAAAATCTATTTTAACTTTTTTTAATTTTCAGTTTGTTGGAAAAATACAATGTGGCACGCTGAGCTTTTTCTCTCCAGAGAGTGGCACTCGCCCTGAAAAGGTTGGATACCCCTGCAATAGACCCACACTTTGGGGTCTAATGGGACAAATACAACAATTTATAGAAGTCATTATATAGCTATTTTAAAGAAATTCTGTAACTTCTAAATTTTTTTTTATAAAGCCAGTATTTATCTTTTTATCCATAAAAAATGTGTACAAAAACTTATTAATTTCATTTTATAATAATTAAAACTTTAAAATTGTCCCATTAGACCCCACTCTTCCCTACCAATAGAATCAGACCTTGAGCTCAAGAACTTATTTTTTGTTCGTTGATTTTGTATAGAATGATCCTGGATTCTTCTTGGGTTTTTTTTTTTGCTTAATTTTCCTTTTTCAGAGATATCAATTTATTGCATATTCACATTATGTACAGAGTCCTACAAAACTGCCACACAAATAATTTATCTTCTTAATAAATTCATTAATTACCTTTCAGTAAGGAGATAACTTCGTTAAGTTTGCCTTTAAGATCTAACAAATCAGCCTTCTGGTCATCAGGTGTATTTTTTAGAAGTTCTTCCACAGCTTCCAACTGAAAATTCAAAGATTATAATCAAAATCATAAATGCCAGGAAAATAAACAAGAAAAATTGGAAGTAACCCTTCACTGCACGATTTTTTATATTTTAATGAAAAAAATCATTTGTTACCTTTTAAATAGCCCTGAGTTCAGGAAAAATGAAGAAAAAAATTAATCTTAAAAATGTGCACCAAAAATGATGTTTTAATTGTTTGTTCTATATATGGTACAAAGCACATAGCATATGCTTTGTTTTCCATAAGTTTAATAATCTACAATGTGTTTTGTGCCATGAGTGGTATAAACAAACTTTCCACTAAGTGTATTTAAACATTTTTAGAACAAAGGAAATAATGACTAAGCACACTTCTAATGGAAATACAGACACTCTTTCTTTCAAAAGCAAGAACTGTAATACCTAGACTAGTGCAACTAACATAAAAATCACACTAAACTGTTATAGCAATGTTCCAGAAGGGGCACAAAGCTCAGTTTAACTGCATTTAAAAATCATAGGAATATATGAGGGTTTATTTGGTTTGTGCCAGATCTGGCACACCGTGCAGTGAAGGGTTAAGCTTAAGAGCACAAAATATGCTTAATATTTTTTGGATTCATTAAAACGTTAAAAAAGTCTCCAGCATCTGATGAACATGGGTGGTTTTATTATAGACATTACAGTGAACCTCATTGCTGGAAACTCACGGGACATTTATGATTATTTCATGTTAAACAGATTTCATCTTATCCGGTCGATTGTTATGTGATTATTATTTATTCAATAATAATAATAAAAATAAAGGCACATAAGTTTAATTTATTTTGTAAGTAAACTTATAGCAGATAATGCTTGAGAAGAATTCAGAGCAAAAGACTTTTTCGGAGCAAAAAGAAGTAATTCTAAGCATGAAAGTAAGGAAACTAAAAATATCTAAAACATAAAAACAGTAGTTAAATCGTACCTGCTTTACATAATCGGAAAGACTTAGTGGGTTTGAAGACATGTTATTTTTTCTAACTAAAATAAGATTGCAACAATATTTTTTATGAGAAGAATCATTTAAGAATCATTCTGGAAATAAAGCTTTTGGAGTTGTAAATAGTTGCCAAGTCAAAATGTGCTTTTTGTCCCAACATGTATTTTCCCCTAAAACTCTAATCAACCATCAATACATGTTTCTGATTGGAGATGTGAGTGATGCCATTTGGAAAATTAAATTTCGGGGCAGCCAATCGGAGACGATTGATTGTAAGCGCTAAGAGAAATCGACCCTATTTACATGATGTTAATGCGGATCTTGACCGCCCGCTGAGCTCGATCGCAACTCGCCAATGCAATCGCAAATTTCCAAATTTGGATACGTTGCGATCGCTACGAGATGCGATTCTAATGTAATTCCACTTTCAGTAGCGATTGCAATTTGCGATCGCCTCGAAGCGATTGCAATGGTGTTTCACTTGAATTCGGCCCTTAGGCAGGGATTCAAGTGAAACAGGCGATCGCAAACTGCAATCGCTAGCTACTGGAAATGAATTACATTAGAACGTTTCTTGATAAAAACATCGTGACGTCAGCGTCACGTTTGCCTATGAAAAACGAGCTAGATAAAACGTCACAGCCTACTTGGCGAATAAGAGGAGATCGCTGACTGCTTGTGAGCTCTTATTGGCTCCACCCGTAGTGACGTAAGTGCCAAGTTAAGTTGATGATAATGTAATTCACTTCTAGTAGCGATTGCAATGGTGTTTCACTGCCTTAGGCTAACACAGGAATTCTGGTGAAACACTGTTTGCGCAACTTTTTGCGCGCGCAACGCAGAAAAATTGCGTATTTCCTCCCCTCTTTTCGTAAACCGGATTCTGGTGAAACGGTTGTTTCCGCAGATAAAGGCGATGTCAAAACTAAAGTGACTAAGCGATGATCTTGCATTACCTGGACGTAGCACACGATAAGAAATTTAGAGTAACCAATGAGAACAGAGTTCTTCGCGGAAAAAAGCGCGGCGCGCTTTTTTTTTCACTTTTCGTTCCTGCTATTTCATTTTGCAGGCGGATTCACACTAGACCCGGACAGCGAGAAGTCACCCGGGCCGGGAAAAACGGTTGACAATTCACACTGCAGAAAATATGTCACGGGTAGGACGGCTTTATCAATTTGTAACAATTTAATTAACATGAAGTAATGATCTTATTATGATATTCGTATTAACGCAAAAAACTGCAGCTTGATGGGGTTTAACACATGGCAATATTTCTGTATTTCAGAAAATATATTAAACCATTTAAATTTCAGGATTAATAAGAGCAAGCAAATGAAAAAAGCATTCAACATATTTCGAGTGTGGTGCAATTTTAGTCTGACTATTACAATGAGGAATGCTAACATTTGACGCAGTAAAAAATGTCAAGAATTTCGTCGAATAATATATTATAATATATGTAATAATATATTATAATTTTTGTAAATGATTCAAAAGCAATGATAAGATGACCTCCAAAATAACATTAAAGAATAAGAGAATTCTTATTTTTTTTTAACAGAAAGTGGTTTCAAAAATAAATAGTCAAGCTTTGCTCATGAAGATTTTTGCTACACTAGTTTCACTTGACTCACTTTAAAATATTTTCGAGTTTATAGCAAAAGTTAATTTCTGATAAAGTTCAAATTTTATTACTTATAACTACTACAGATAGCAAATATTTAACAATAATAAATTTTCTACCAAGCAAAATATTTTGATTTTACGAACAATTGACCTATATTGTATAGTTTGGACCTAATTGTATGCAGTTCAGTCTTGATAACTTGAACATTCCTTTATTTACAAGTTTTCATTAGATCCTAAACACTTGAGAAGGCTGTGGGAGCTTCCTATAACTCAAACTATCAACTACTCAAAGCTTTTAGACGGTTCCTTAGGGCTTTGAGCTATTGAGACTCAACTGTTAGAAGCAGCTTTTTTGTACATGATAAAATCTATACCGTTGCAATACAAACTGCACAAAATAATCAATACACTTTCATGATAAAAAGAATCTTTCTTTGCAGAAATTTCAGTTCAGAGTTTTTAACAACTAATAATCAATAAAAATGTTTCATATGTTTAGATTATTAGATGAAATTAGGGAAATAGGGAAGAAAACGAACATTGTATGCTTAACTTTTTGGATCTGGACTATTCGTATAGAAGTTTTCCTTTCGAGACGAGCGGTACAAGTGTTGAACCGCTGATCTCTTTTCCTCTGAAAATGGGAAGGTGCAGAGACAAGCACTTGGGTTTTATGACTTTGCGGTTTGAATACAAAGCTGTGATCCCCCAGTAAGGGGGTATGAAATCTTGGAAAAATCCCCAGCTTCAAAGGGTAGAAGAGAAGATTTCAACCCCATCCTCAAAGGAGAAAAGGCTTGCGGTACAGCATGTGTATAACCCGGTTCTTAAAGGTTAACACTGAAAGAAAAACCATAAAAAGTGCTTTTGGTACAAAAGTAAGTAGGGAAAATATATTTCCCTTCTTGGTTGTGATCAGAGTTATGTATGAAAGTTAAAAAATAGAATGAGACTTAAAGATAAAACATAACTTTATTTTTCGTTTTAAGTACAAAAGATATTGACGCATTTGTTATACCGCTTGACAAACTTCGAAAAGCAATCCAGAAAAACTCAACTATTTGCATGCAGAAGAAACATTTAACATTTTGGTGACATCAGTATCAGCATTGCATTGACCTCTCTCTCTCAATTTGCTTGACTGCAACACTCGCCTTCCTCCAAGATTCTTCCTCAAAGCTCGAAATAGATTGAAGTCACTCAATGGGTGATCAGAGAGTAGCAGATTTAGCATGTCGCAAATGCTAGGGGCCTCCACGACTCTGGGGGCCCCGAAAAGTATTCAAAAATGGCAGCGGAATATTTTTTTCAACTCATCACTCTTATGTAGAAAATATACAACAGATCAAGTTTCCCCCCTAGAGATAAAAAGAGTTTCAGATAACACATTCCGTACCCTCTTCCAAAAGACTTAATTTGCTATTCATATGCTGAAATTTAAATTGAGAAAACAAAAATGAAGCAATTTTCCTGAGAAAAAATGTTTTTGACATTTATTGTCAGGGATCGAATCTAGGGGGAGAGGGGATTTAGGGAACTATCCTGCTTCGGAACTCAGATACTTTCTTTTTTGACTATAAAAAAGGGCTAAAACTAGCCTTATCACCCCTCCCCTTCCACAATTTTTTTTGCTAAAAAATCCTGCCGCTAAAAAAAAAAAAAAAAAAAAACAGAATCTTGTAATAGACCGGGAAAAGTTACATTATCAAATCTAGCT
Organism: Uloborus plumipes; assembly: GCA_038373865.1. Taxonomy (NCBI): domain Eukaryota; kingdom Metazoa; phylum Arthropoda; class Arachnida; order Araneae; family Uloboridae; genus Uloborus; species Uloborus plumipes. The sequence continues at coordinate 17,096 of JAXGGA010009225.1, read as the reverse complement.
CTATTTTTTGCCGATATCCTCTCATAATTTCACAACATGCACATGTAATATGTGCTCACTCATTACGACATAAAAAGAAAATTCAGTGAAAGAATTTAGTCGTTACCAAATTAGTCAAATTTCTAAACAAAGAACTTTAAAATTTTTTATCATACATACGTAAAATCATTACATGCAGTTACGTCATCTCACAATATTTAAGAGGAGGAGGGGGGAGGCGGACAAAGAAATTTTTCTCAATTTCATATTACAAAAAAACAACACGCCAACATTCATAAACACAAAATTTTCTCAAAATCAGAGGGGGGTAGGGGAGCAACTGGCTCTGGCAGCAGAATATTTTCCAGCGGTTTACGCCAAAGATTTGACTCTGGGAAACACTGTGAAATAAGATGCTAAACTTCAAACTGCAAGTACATGGTACCTTGGATCACATCTCGGAAAATACGATAAAAACACTTTGTTCGCTAAAATTCAAGATTTTTTTCTTTAAAAATTTAAGGGGTTCTTCCTCAATTAAAAAACAAACTGCAGCCTTTCTCATAAAATGAAACAAATCATGCTGTTTCGACTACCAGAATTCTGCTTGTTACATTTTGGATGTTTCGTCACCAACTATTTGAAGTTTATTTCAGAACTCAAGTCAGGAACTCTCCTACCTTATTTCTTGTCAATCACAAGTAGTGAAAAACAAAGTAAATAAAAAACATTCAAAGTTCATAAAGCTATAAAAGAGCAAGAACTTTTATCCTTAGAAATTCAAAATATTTAAATTCAATATATGGCAGGGAAAAAACTTACTATATTGAATGTAAATAAGTGCGCAACAGCTTACCTGAATGCAGATTCATACAATCATTGTCTTCTTTTAAGAGAGTCCTGAAAGCTAATCTAATCTAAAGCTAGAAGAAACTCTAGTCAATTGAAAAGATTAGCCATCGGGAACTATTCCCTTTTTTCATTTTTTCATCTTCCTGCCCTTTTTTTCCATCTTCCTTCCCTTTTTTATCATCTTCCTTCTAAAATATACATACATATTCAGTATTATATAAATTCAGACGTAGAGTAGCTTGAAGAGTTAAATCCTCCTCAACTAGCACATATGTTGACAATTTAATTGTTGTTAAGTTTCATATGATGCAAAAAATAGCTCAGAACTTAAGAAAAATATATTTTTTGAAAAATGACCACCGACACTTAAAATATAGAACAAGAGCGAAATTCTGTAAAATAAAAATGCTAACGAAGCAAGTGGCAAAACATGTACAAGTTTTACATTTGTTTCATATTTCATCGTGCTTAAATAATTGCTTTACACCATTGTTATCTTATTTTACCAGAATTAAATTAATTGAAAAGTAGTCGATACAAATTAAAACAAGACTTGTAATAGTAGCTCCTGGACTTTACCGATTAAGTTCTAAACAGCAGAACAGTACAATACTCATGTCGTTTGAATATTCGATAAAACTAGATCTAACTTATGTACTTCATATTATTCAACATCATAAGTTCAAAATTATTTTTGAATATTGACTAACTATACGTTTACTGGCATGGAAAATAAATTTTATTTGACTAACTATATGTTCTTATTCTCCCCATCAACATTACTAATACTTGTGAGACCTATTACAGGTTAAATGGAAATATATGAAAATTTTAACATGTGTGTTCCGATTGACCCCTATCAGCGGGGTGAATTGGAACACCTCGTTCTCTGTATATATGCAAATATTAACTGCTCTACATCTTGTCTTGGTTTGGAATATTAAAAACAAAACAAGACCTAAGTTTTTACCCAAAAAATCAAATTAAAAAAAAATCTTTTAACTATTTTTTTACAATCAAAGCTGGAAAATGTACCGATTCAGCCCATTTTGTAGTACTTTTTAGTGAGTTAATAATAAAGTAAGTTTTGTAAAGGCACTAAATATGGAATTTTATTAAAAATGTTACTTTCAAAACTTCAGAATATAGGTCAATCTTCTCTCGAGGCAGTAGACATGAGCACATTAAGGATCATCCACACAATATACCATGCGGTGCATGGCTTTGCTAAATTGTATCTGCTTTTTACATGGAAGGAATGAGTAGCAAGAAAAGTGACATACTGTCGGCCCCGCTTAAATGAATACTGTCTGTTCCAAGAAATATTATTCAATTAAGCAGGGTTGGTAAATCTGACAACTGGTTGAAAACTATTTTCTTTGCATTCAGCTCAGCCTGGTTGCTGCGGCCCTTGAACTGGGTGCTAATACCAGGTGGCATTGGCTATTCAGCATTTTCTTCAAAATTAAGTTTTAAACTTGAAGGAAAGTGGTTAAGGGATGTGCTTTCACGATTTGCATTGTCGCAGAAAAGCAAAGATTCAACACCGATTAATGTCCACTTCAATTTTTCTTGCTACATTGCGAAAGCTTAATCGTAGTATTAAAATATGGCAACTGCAGTCAACGAGATCAATTAAACATCATGATAGAATTTAATAAAATCCTTTGCACTTCAAACATAAATTTAGATATCCAACATGTTATAGCACATATAATGCAGATTGCTGCAGAATGTAAAACAATACAGTGGCTCAGACAGCAGTTTAAATAGGAAAAATTACAGATTACAAGACAAGTAAGACAAATGACCCAAACGGTCAATAATCAAAATACAAACAAAATCAACTAAAATTTAAAGCATGGAAAAAAAATCACAAAAATGCAGTGAATAAAAGTATTGTGCAACAATGAATGAGTTTAACAATTGACTGCTGTTTCTAATTGAAAGCTCACCTCCAAGTTAGCCCGAAAATTTTTATAGCAATCATAATATGCCTTTCAATTACCTTAGAAAATTCTGACAAATTCCAAATCGTGCAGAAAGCTTTGACCTTTAAGTACTTTTTCACCCGCATTTTAGAAGATTTTGAAAATTTCGCTTAGTATTGAATTAAGTAAATATATGGGTTAACGGAATATTGTATAACTTTTAAGAGCCTGAGCACAAGTGGGCAAATATCGGGTTGAAAGGTTCAGTTTAAAGGTCGAAATGCTGGAAAAAATTACGACATCATAACTAATGTTTAAATTTTCAAATCTCGAGGGGTGTAGGTGTAGTTTGCAACATATTAAAATAAAGTGTATCCTTAAAATAATACAGTGGCAGCACAACAGAAAAACAAAATAATTCATACATTAATTCTTCCATGTAAGAATAACCCTTTACATGTCATGCATTAATTAAATGGCAAAAAATATTAATAGCAACGTTATTAAGACTATTAAGTTTCTGTTTAGACTGATAATTAGAGCTATAACGCTTTTCGATTAGCGATGATACTAAGCAACGAATTTTATAGTTATCTTCAAAACTTGATTTGAAGCAAGGCCGTAGCCAGGATTTTTTTTCGGGGGGGGGGGTTCGAAGTGAAGAAAGTTTGTTTGAAAAAAAAATAAACAATGCAACTTTTATGACGCAATGGGAGCAAATGCTATTCGTACGAAGGGGGGGGGGGGCAAGGGGGCACCTGCTCCCCTTCACTTCCGAAAGTAAAGGGGCCCTGCCCTTCACTTTTTAGAGCGAAAAATTAACGGTCGGTTATTTACTGGGTGGATTGATTTATTTCATGAAAATTAAAAACTGAAAATAACACAAATGTTTTTTTTTCCTCATCTTATTTCACAAGAAAGGAACTTTGAATTGCAAAGGGGATATCTACAGTAAAATCCATCCTGCATTTCAGACTGTATTAAAGTTTTTGGAGGTGATTTGTTAAAATCGAATAATATAGGCAAATTTTACAGAAAAAAAAAACAACTTTAGGGTGCCGCCCTAAGCTCCTCACAAACTTCTTTTGATCCCCCAATTTCTTGGTGCACCAGCCACCTATGATTGGGAGTATGTTGGACTAACAGGAAGGAGAGCGAAGTTGAGGTAATGGACAAGATGTTAATCAATAGGCTTTTGGGAAGAAAGAAAGGAGTCTTTGTCCTCTCCTGCATTATTTTTCAAATAAATTTATCAGAATTTATGACGACATGTTTGAAAAATTGAAGAAAAGGTAATTAAAGAAACTCTGCGACTTGGTGACCTTCTCTGCGACTTGGTGACGTGGGATCCGTGGGACCGAAGGAACATAAAGGAGTGCGACGATAAATTGCTATGTGCTATAGGGGTCGAGAAATATAGTACAAAACACTTCGCACCCAGAAAACAAAGAATGCATTTTCGTTAACTCATCACCTCTCCATTGATAATAACAATAACTGATTTAAACATCTGTATCTGTTTTTACTGTGATCAATGTGTTAAGAGATAGAAGTTTTTAAAAAATCTTATACTTTTTGCTAATTTGTTCGCAGTAAGCCCAAAAGGAGACCACACTTGTTTTGTGGCGTAAAGGAGAGGATCTTCTGTCTCTTTCCATGATAAATAAATCTCAACGACAAGTGCCATAAATTTTGTTATCCCGTTAAAGATTATAGACCAGCAGGAGAGACGGAATAATTTAAGTTTTAAGTTGAAAAGATAGAAAATACTCCTTTGGCGAAATAGTGCGCAGAACTATGGGTCATTCCATGTCAAGTGTCCCAAACTTCGAGAAAATCCTCACTCGACCCCCTCCGATTTTAATGAAAATTTTTTTGGATGTACATATAAAACTTGCATGAAACCATACCAAATTATAGCTCTATAAGCCATATGGTTTAGACAATAAAAATTATTTTAGAAAGGCCTCTTTTTCGTGTCTTGAAAAAAAATTCACCAAATCGTCAAGTTTGTGCTTTTATTGCTCGTGATCTAAGACGATTATCAGGCTCAAATTTGGTGATTCTGATCACTGTTTATGGTAGATTAGCCTACTTGTGTAGCAGAAGCTCCACGCACTGTAGATTTTTTGCAGTTTGCTGCCAAAAGTTGGTAAAAAATCGTATTTTGGCAAATTTGACCACACGTTATCAGCTTGTATCTGCTGAGAGAATGACTTTCTGAAGCTAATTCTTTCCTCGTTTGTAACATGATAGTTCGTCCGAAAGGTGTGCAAGTGGCATCTTGATAGCTCAAATAATTGCTGAATTATGTGAGTTGAAATTCCAGTCAAATTTCTTTTTTCTCAATTTTGTCTCAATTTCAAAGGGCAATATCTCGCAAAGGTCATCTTGAATTTCAATTTTCTTTACATCATTGGAAAGAACACACTTTTCTTAACTAAAAAAACGTTATTTTTATTTTTGAGACAAACCAGTTTCAAGGGGATATTGCAGATCAAAAATGTGTACGTCATTCAACGTGAAATTAAAGAAAAAAAGACATTGACCTCAAAAGTTGATGTCAATTTGTTCTATTAAAATGTACAGGAGCTATTGTTTTTATGTTCTGATAAAAAAAAACCTTTTTTTAGATATTTTCGAACTTCAGTTTTTGTGTGCGCATCCGTAATAACTCAAAAAATGGAAAAAAATAAAGTTTCGTTTTTAACAGAAATAATTATCTTCTTATCGCTGCTATAAGAGCCTGAGTCTTTTCCAATGTATTATTTTTAAGCTCTTGAAACAGAATTTCGGATAATACACTGAAGTGACAAAAGTCATGGGATACCTCTTAATATCGTGTCGGCCCTCCTTTTGCCCGGCGAAGTGCAACAACTCGACGTGGCATGGACTCAACAAGTCGTTGGAAGTCTTCTGCAGGAATATTGAGCCATGCTGTCTCGATAGACGTCCATAATTGTGAAAGCGTTGATGGGGCAGGATTTTGGGCACGAACAGACCTCTCGATGGTGTCCCATAAATGCTCAATGGGATTCATGTCGGTCGATCTAGGTGGCCAAATCATTCGTTGGAATTGTCCAGAATTTTCTTCAAACCAATTGCGAACAGTTGTGGCCCGGTGACATGGCGCATTGTCATCCATAAAAATCCCATCGTTGTTTGGGTACATGAAGTCCATGAATGGCTGCAAGTGATCTCCAAGTAGCTGCACATAAGCATTTCCAGTCAATGTTCGGTCCAGTCGCACTAGAGGACCAAGTCCATGCCATGAAAAAACAGCCCACACCATTACGGAGCCACCACCAGCTTGAACAGTGCCTTGCTGACAGTTTGGGTCCATGGCTTCGTGGGGTCTGCGCCACACTCGAACCCTACCATCGGCTCTTACCAGCTGAAATCGTGACTCATCGGACCAGGCCACGGTTTTCCATTCATCTAGGGACCAACCGATATGCTCACGTGCCCACGAGAGTCGCTGCAAGCGATGTCGTTCTGTCAGTAAAGGCACTCGAGTCGGTCTTCTGCTGGAATAGCCCAAGAAATCCAAATTTCTCCGCACAGTTCTAGCAGACACGTCCATTGTACGTCCCACATTGATTTCTACGGTGATTTGACGCAGTGTTGCTTGTCTGTTAGAATTTACGACTCTTTGCAGACGTCGCCGGTCTCGATCTTTAAGTGCAGGCGGTCGACCACTGCGCTGTCCATGGTGGGATGTTATGCCTGAAATTTCATACTCTCGGCACACTCTTGACACAGTGGATCTGGGAATGTTGAATTCTCTAACGATTTCCGAAATGGCATGACCCATGCGTCTAGCTCCAACTAACATTCCGCGTTCAAAGTCTGTTAATTCACGTCGTGCGGTCATCATCACGTTAAAACCTCTTCACATGAATAACTTGAACAGAAATGAAAGCTCTGTAAAAGCACTGCGCATTTATACCTGTTCTATGCGATGCTACTGCCATCTGAAAATTTGCATATTGCTATCCCATGACTTTTGTCACTTCAGTGTATGTCACTTGGCAATGTGTCATTAATATTTTAAATTCATAAAAAGCATTGTTTCCTTTTTCAAAAAAAAATTTAAAATAAAAACAATTAATAAAAGAGATAAATAATAAATTAAACAGTTAATATGGTGTGTATGTGATAAAAAATATGTATAATAGGACTGCAGAGCTATTTTTTTAAAAAGCGATAACGAAAGTTTTCGATAGAGTTGAATATTGCAATTATTTCCACCGTGTAAATAAATGATAACAATAGTAATTGAACATATGATAAGTAGTAATTGAAAATCCATTCTTTATACTGCCGAGGATGTGTCTTTCAGCCTGTGATTGCAATTTGCCCATAAACAAAAATGATGAAAAATGGGAAAATGCTTTTTATGACCTTGAAACATTAATGACCTACAACCTAGCCAAGTGACATATCATCCGAAATTCTGTTTCAAGAGCTTAAAATTAACACATAGAGAGACTCAAGCTCTTATAGCAGCGATAAGAAAATAATTATTTTTGTTAAAAACGAAACTTTTTTTTTTTGCTTTTTCTTGAGTTCTTATGAATGCGCACTCAAATCTTAAGTTAAAAAATATCTAAAAAAGGGTTTTTTCACCAGAACATAAGTACAATAGCTCCTGCAAATAATAATAGAACAAATTGACATCAACTTTTGAGGTCTATGTCTTTTTTTCTTTGATTTCACGTTGAATGACGTACACATTTTTGATCTGCAATAAGCCCTTGAAACTAGTTTGTCTCAAAAATAAAAATAACGTTTTTTAGTTAAGAAAAGTGTGTTCTTTCCAATGACGTAAAGAAAATTGAAATTTAAGATGACCCTTGCGAGATATTGCCCTTTGAAATTGAGACAAAATTGAGAAAAAAGAAATTTGACTGGAATTTCAACTCGCATAATTCAGCAATTATTTTAGCTATCGAGATGCCACTAGCACACCTTTCGGACGAACTATCAGGCTACAAACGAGGAAAGAATTAGCTTCAGAAAGTCATTCTCTCAGCAGATACAAACTGATAAGGTATGGTCAAAATTTGCCAAAATACGATTTTTTACCAACTTTGGCAGCAAATTGCAAAAAATCTACAGTGCATGGAGCTTCTGTTACACAAGTAGGCTATTCTACCCTAAACAATGACCAGAATCACCAAATTTGAGCCTGATAATCGTCTTAGATCACGAGCAATAAAAGCACAAACTTGACGATTTGGTGAATTTTTTTTCAAGACACGAAAAAGAGGCCTTTCTAAAATAATTTTTATTGTCTAAACCATATGGCTTATAGAGCTATAATTTGGTATGGTTTCATGCAAGTCTTATACATACATCCAAAAAAAATTTCATCAAAATCGGAGGGGGTCGAGTGGGGACGCCTCGTACACTTGACATGGAATGAATGACCTCTATTCAAGTTTATTCAAAGGATTTTTTTTATTTTTATTATTCTAATTTTTCTTTATATCATCAAAAACCTCAGACCCGTCACAACTTCGGGGGGGGGGGGACCTCCGACCATCAAACCTTGAAATTTTCTTTTTTTTTTTCTTCTTTTTTAGTTGAATACTTTTTAAAAACTTTTGAGGTTTGAAAATTTCGGGGGGGGGGGGGGTCCTTGATTTTAAGCATCGGTTTTAAGCTTTCTTTAAGAAATGCGAAGTTTAGGTTAAATTATAGTTTTAACAATTAAAGAATAGAAGCATGGAAAAGATACTAGTCATCAATTAGTATTGAACTTACTTGAATTTCCAAGGGATACGACGTTTCGTGAAAATTCGGTCTGAATTTGGAGCACAAATGCCGAACAGATTCCTTCGAAAGACGATTTTTTTTTTTTTTTTTGAATGCCGTCACCCGACGCTGGAATGGATAAAAAGTGTCCAACAGTATTTTTCTATCTAAATACTGTTTTCATCGGGCTTTTCTTTTCAACAATAAACGCGCAGCTATGGAGGCAGCCATGACACTTGCACAAAATACGACAGGGTGAGAGGAGCCGCAAATAAAGGGGGGGAAATTGGCGGTACTGCGCAAACAACGTTTCACGAGAATTCGAAAACCCGGAAATTTGCGTGTGCAACGCACTTTTGCAGATGCAGCGTTTCACCAGAATTTCGCCCTAAGTTGATGATAATGTAATTCACTTCCAGTAGCGATCGCAGTTCGAAGCGATTGCAAAGGTGTTTCACTTGAATTCCTGCCCAAGTCTCCTGAAAGTTTTTACTTAGGGATGATATAAAACAATGAGGAAAAACTCATTTGGTGCGAAACATTCTCTTAATGAGCATATTTTTCTGATTTGAAGTATCTTAGCACCACATGAGAAAACATGTGAAACGTCACACACTTTTCTTTTTTCTATCCCTTTTCTCAGAATTTTCAAGCAGTTCGAAGCAGGGCTGAGGAGTCGGAGTCGAAGAATAGGACGTATTTTGGACCAAAGGTGTCGGATTCGTTAAAAAGCATGTCGACTCCGACCACCTCCGATTTCAATGAAATTTTATGAATGTGAAATAGGGTATGTCATAAAAATAAAAGTTTTTTTTTTTCGACTTGGTACACGCACTTTCCTATGTATTCACTCATTTTGAGTTGATTGGTACAAAAAAAGTTTTTGGAAAAGAATTTTAGCTACCAGGAAAACGCAATTTGCATAACACTCAGGTGTTTTTTTTCAAAAAGTTCACTACTTTCGGGTTGAATACGCAAAATAGCTGCGGAAATTTTTTAAAAGATTGTTCTGCTAACTTAAATGCATGTTTTTAACTCTAATGAACGTACTTTCCTTATAAAAAATATAGCTAAATATACATTTCGTCTCCGTTTGCTTTTAAAAAGAGCAGAAACTATCGGTAATCGTTCCTACTGAAACGGGTTACGATTCTGGTCAATTGGCACCGCTGTCTTCGTTAGGCAGTCAGCTGTTCAGGGAAAAATGCCACCTCTGCAACTGGGGAAGTGACCCCCCATTTTACTTATTTACCTCCCCCCCCCTCAAGATAAACTTTTGACCAGCAGACGCGTTTTGACTGAAATGTCTCTCCTCCTGCCTAACATTTTTACATCAGTTGCGCTTTTCGACAAAAGGCAGGTTGAGATTCTCTTTTTTGTTTTATTAAAGGATGGATTGATTTCCACTAAAAATCTGGAAATCGAAAGACACTAACAATTTTAAACATAGAAGAAGTCGGACTTACAGTTCGACTCTCCCGAAAGCTAGTGCCGTCGTATAATTTTATGACGCGAGGAAATACCCTGGAATTTTTGTAGTATAGCTGTAAGAAGTAAACGAAACTACCTTGATATTAATAGGGCGGCCGTTACTTTTAGTTAGGTTTGCTGTGTCATCAACCGCGGCAGTTGCTATCACAAAGTGCCTTTTGGGTGATCTTGTGAAGTCAGGCTAACTCGGTGAAGATAAAAAACATCTCATGTGCGATAGCAAAAAGGTGTTTCATGCTAAAGAGCATCGTATGAAGCACAAGAGCCAAGGAAAGTTCCAATATCGCAAAAAGTAACATTACTGCAATTTTTGTAGAAAGCAGGAAGCACAATGCTCTTATTCTTAATCACGATGAGAACACTGTGGTAGCTTTCGGAAAATCATCATCAAAGAAAGACCGTAACAGAAGAGTGTAGATATCGCTACCTCACTCACTACACACCAGAAGAAGAAGACAACAAAGACAAAACTGGCTGAGCAATGTGAAATAGGATTATGTGACTGGTTGAAGGACATAGGTATAGACATTTGCCTTCAACTAATTGGCAGTGATACCTCCAATGAAATGTCTAGCTGGAAAAGAGGCATGCTACCAGTAAACTATTTTCCCAAGTTTAGTTTCGTGAGACAAAAACAAGTTTAAGCCAATTCAATTTTGAGAGCCCCTTGTTAATATCGACGAAATTGTTGCTGGTCATTCGATCTGTTTCGTAGAAGTCAGAAGCATTGAAGCTCACTGATGGCGGAACTATTTCCAGTCCTAATTGATACTATTTTGTCAAATGCAAAGGCGTTTTTACTTTATTCCTCAGCAAAGAAGTGCAATAAGTAAATTTTCCGGAATAGCCCAAAACGGCCCGTTTTTTACACATGAAACTTCGTTTTGTAATGGAGGAGTTTTTCGATGTAATGTAGTATGCCTCCTTTCCAGCCAGACATTTCATTATACTTTCTATAAAAATTGCAGTAATGTTACTTTTTGCGATATTGGAACTCTCCTTGGCTCTTGAGTGCTTCATAAGATGCTCTTTAGCATGAAACACCTTTTTGCTATCGCACATGAGATGTTTTTTATGTTCACCGAGATGGCCTGCCTTCACAAGATCACCCAAAAGGCTATATGTGATAGCAACTGCCGCGGTTGATGACACAGCAAACCTGACTAAAGTAACGGCCGCCCTATTAATATCAAGGTAGTTACGTTTACTTCTTACAGCAAAACGACGAAAATTCCAGGGTATTTCCTCGCGTCATAATATTACATTTACACGACGACATTAGCTTTCGGGAGAGTCGAACTGTAAGTCCGACTTCTTCGATGTTTAAAATTGTTAGTAACTTTCGCTTTCCAGGTTTTTTGTGGAAATCAACCTTTAATAAAACAAAAAAGAGAATCTCAACCTGCGTTTTGTCGGAAAGCGCAACTGATGTAAAAAGCTTAGGCAGAATGAGAGACATTTTAGTCAAAACGCGTCTGCTGGTCAGAAGTTATCTTGGTGTGTGTGGGGGGGGGGGGGGGTAAGTAAGTAAAATGGGGTCACTTCTCCAGTTGCAGTGGCATTTTCCGATGAACAGCTGACTGCCTAACGGAGACAGCGGTGCCAATTGACCAGAATCGTAACCCGTTTCAGTATAGGAACGATTACCGATAGTTTCTGCTTCTGCTCTTTTTAAAAGCAAAAGGAGACGAAATGTATATTTAACTATATTTTTTATAAGGAAAGTACGTTTATTAGAGTTAAAAGCATGCATTTAAGTTAGCAGAACAATTTTAAAAAAAATCCCGCAGCTATATTGCGTATTCAACCTGAAAGTAGTGAACTTTTTGAAAAAAAACCACCGGAGTTTTATGTAAATTGCGTTCTCCCGGTAGCTAAAATTTTTTTCCATAAACTTTTTTTTGTACCAATCAACTCAAAATGAGTGAATACGTAGGAAAGTGCGTGTACCAAGTAGAAAAAAAAAAACTTTTATTTTTATGACATTCCCTAATGTGAAAGTCTGGTGCAAATTTTCAGCTTCCAAGATCCAAACCCTGACGATCTACACAACTTAAAACAATTAGAGGAGCAGATGGTTTTAACAAAATTACGCAAAGATGTATACTAATAAAGTAACATAAAATGAATGATCCATAATTTAAAGCCTACCAGGAAACTGAAGAAGAAAACTTTATTAACCGACTTCAACAAAGGAGGAGGTTATACAATTCGTCGGAATTTTTTTTTTTTTTGAATGTTATAAAATTACTCGAAGACGCCTGGACCGATTTCAAAAATTCTTTTTTTTGTTCGAAAGGGTTACCTTTCCGATTGGTCCCATCGTCTCGTGCTCCGGGTTTGATAACGGGAACCTGCAGAAATCGATCGAAAAAGAAATCGGGATCACAGTTATCGTAATAATGACAATTTTGAATGTAAGGCTTCTCTAGATTACATAATGAAATTCATTTCTATGGTCTTTTTGAAATTTTTATGTATTTATACGATTACTCGAAGACTCCTGAATCAATTTCAAAAATTCTGGTACCGATAGATTTGTCATTTTTCAGGCTTCATTATTTTTAATTGACATCAGGTTTGATAACGGGATTCTGAAGAAATTGAGAAAAATCTTCTCATTTTTGCTCAAATTTCAAGCGATTTGTCCGAAATGATTCAATATGAAATCCATTGTTATAAAACGTGGTTGATATGAAACAGTAATAATAATGATAATGAGAATTTTGAATGAAGGCTAAACTGAATCAAACATGAAACTCATTAACGGTCTGGTACGTAGTATTTTTAACTAGAACAAAAAATGAGAAATCCTTTGCATGGATATGAGTTGGTTCTTCAAAAAATTTATGAGGGTATATCTGTGCCCGAGGTTTCACCCACGTTAATACGATCTCAATCTATTAAAAAAACTACAGTGAACTCTCACTTATACGCCGCCTCATTTATGCGCCTTTTTCACTTATACGACGATTTTGAATGGTCCCTGCACATTCCATAGCAAAATAATGACAGTATCGCTCGTTTATGCGTTGCTCTAAAGATAAATATTTCACTTATGCGCAGAATTTTCCCTAAAATGTATGAAAATTTATTTATTTTCTTTTAAAAATAAGCATTTTTCTTTACTTTCCTCTTTAATCTTTCGCCTTTATTGCTCACGGAAGGCATTTTTTCCGCATGAACTAGAGTTCGGAGAGGGACAATTATCTATTATGCATCGTTTTAAAGGAACAGTTTGTAATTAGGTATGCTACAACTTTTGTTTTCTCTTAATCATTATAGTTACGTTACAGTAATTGCCAAACTGTAGTAATATGTCCCTTTTCTATAGAAACATTCTTATTCACTCTCTCATTAGAACCTATGTTGAGTTTTAGTCCTTTAAATAGGCTTGTTCACTTATGCGTCTCCCTCACTTATGCGCCTTTTTCTGTTGGTCCCTAGGGCAGCCGCATAAGTGAGAGTTCACTGTATTTTAATTACATCAGGCTATGATATGTATATAAAAATTACACGGGGAAACGTAAAAATAAAAGAACTTTTGGAAATTAATTAGTAAGCCCAGTCTTACAAAATATTCAAGTTTTGTTAATTTTTTGTTCAGAGGTAGCCAGTGCAACGCCGGGCCACGCAGCTAATTTACTTAAGAAAATAAGATGAACTTTCGTAATGGAAACATTACCTTATTTCTGAATATTCATTCACACTAAAAAAAATAAAATAAAAATATTTTTGAAAAAAAAAAAAAAAAAAAAAAAAATTGAACCGACTTCAGAACTTCACTCGGCAAGTGCTCTAAAAAGTAAAAAATAATTTTATTCTTTGAACACCCATTGATACTACATTTAAACATAAGTTTTGAAGTCGGTGCAAAAACTCTAAATAGAATCATACGAAACTATAATTGAACTATAAATATGAATTTCAATGAATCCAGGTTCTTTAATCGCATTATCATACACTACCTCGACAACCACATATTTATGAAATAGTGCAAATATTCAGCTCTTAATTTCAATGGTTTCTCTGAAAAATGTGGGCAAAATATAGTTAACATCATTTTACCTATTATTTTTGCACCGACTTCAAAACTTATGTTTAAATGTCGTATCAATGGGTATTCAACCCCTTGCTTCCAACAACTCGAAAATCTTTTAAGACTGCTTTTTTCGAGTTTCAAATGTTAAAAATTGACGTATCCCTAACGTTCCAGTACTACATATGGTCCACAATCGCGTTTGTAAGATTTCAACTGAGGAACTTTTTCGGGAAAGGGCCCAAGCCCCCTTCCTCTAATACTAATATCATCCAAGATAGTCAAAAATTACGTTTTTAAAACTACTCGAAAGATACACTTATCACGTATCCTCTTTAAAACAAGTTAGTAGTTGCTCTCATACAAAATCTGAAAATGAAAAAAGTAATGTTTCGAAAAGTGTAAGGGGGAGAGCTTTTAAACCTTTACCTCTAACATCACTGAATATCACTTTAAGACTTTGTTTTTTAGAATTTCTATTTCGAATTGTTTCCAGGAGAGAGCCCCAGAGCTTTCCTTACATCATCAAAGTTTGTCGATAGCTGCGTCTTTGGAACTTCCATTTCGAGAAACTACTGGGGGAGTGCGATTTATTTTTCTGTTTTTCAAAAAGTGAATCTTGGACCGCTTTTAAACCCCATCCCCTACCCTAACTTTAACAATCACCTAAAATCGCACTTTTAAGACTTCCATTTCTAAAACTTTACTTGCAAGTCCCCAGAACCTTTCTCTCCCCAAATATCACCGGAGACTAGTTTAAAACTGTTTCAGGACTAGACGCTTAAAAAAACATTTGGGGAGGGAGGGGGGAGGGGATGAGGCAACTCCGGAACCTCCAGTCCCAAATGGGAAAAAGTTTTCAAAGTGCCCCCCTCCCCCTAAAAATATTTTCTGGTTGCGCCACTGTGACACGCGTGAATTCTCTATTGTGTGCAAATTCGTGGCTGTCTCGCACGGTTTTTTTCACTTTTTTGCCTGCTCCCCAAATTGCTTTGAGCAGTGTAGGATCACTAAAATAATCTTTGAGGCAGGGATTCAAGTGAAACAGCACTGCGATCGCTTCGATTTGCAATCGCTACTGGAAGTGAATTACATTATCATCAACTTAACTTGGCATGACGTCACTACGGGTGGAGCCAATAAGAGCTCACAAGCACTCAGCGATATCCTCTTATTCTCCAAGTAGGCTGTGACGTTTTATCTAGCTCGTTTTTCATAGGCAAACGTCACGATGTTTTTATCAAGAAACGTTCTAATGTAATTCATTTCCAGTAGCGATTGTAATTTGCGATGGCCTGTTTCACTTGAATCCCTGCCTAAATTAGTTTAAAAAAAAACTAAAAGATACGCCTTTAGATGCACCTTTAATGCATCAACATGTAATATAGTAGCATAGTTTATATAATATATTTTAGCCTTTAATATTAATAATAGCACTAAATATATTACTTTTATATTTGCAAACAACGTGAATTTTATCTTTTATTCAGAATTACATACAAACAACTGAAACACTTGAACACATCAACGTGTAACAATACAGTTTAGCCTTTAGTTTCAACAATAGTATTAGTTAAGGCCCCTATATATACGGCTCTAGTATTAGTGCAGCAGATATATGACAAAAAAAAAGTGGAATTGTGCCTTTAATGATAGAAGCATATAACTTGGTGTGCATATACTCGATATTAACGATATACTACGTATAATTACGAGTCATTTTGGATACGCGGCCATCTGAGATTTCAAATATTTCAGTAATGGCGGACGTTTGAAATGGTGGCCTCTGAATTCCTATATTTTATGTGCTTCTTTGTTTCGATATTCACAAGGTTAATAGCGTACGTTACGAAAAAAATCATGGAGTTTAATATCCTTTTCTAATCAAGTTCTATTGCATTATGTGTTTTAAGTGGATTTTAACTTTTACCGGTATGGGGCGCTTTATAGTTCTTTTTTAATCGTCCAAAATGCGCAACAGATATGTGACCAAAATTGATGGAATTTTGTCTTCAATAGTAGACGCTTACAAATTTAGATAAAGATAATAAATATACTCATGTTTGTGAAAATTACAACACCATAAATGAATCGTCATAATTGAATGAAATTCAATACACAGCTGAGTGATAGTGGTACAAAAAAAAATGATTAAACTTAGAAAGAGCCAGCAAATAATTAAAAAAATATGAAATTAGTATTTTGTGTAGCCAGCACGAGCTGCAATAAGTGCTGGCTACACAAAATTACAATTAATTACTACAATTATTTTTTAATGTCTGCCTGATCAATAGCATTCCATACTGTTTGTATGCGTACCCAAAGTTCGTCTGTAGAAGCAACAAGACGAGGATCACGAACGAGACGCCGACCAACGAAATCCCACACATGTTCAATCGGCGACATATCTGGGGAATACGCTGGGCAGGGAAGAAGCTGTACTCTTGCTGCGATGCAAGGAAGGATTGAACTGTCCTAGCGACATGAGGACGGGCATTATCCTGCTGAAATACAGCGCCAGACAAGCCTTGAAGGAAGTTTGGGGCTGTAGAACTTCACTGATGTCCCGGTTGCTGTTCAGGCTACCCACAATTCGTAGCAATTGAGATCGTCCGTGATATGATATGGCACCCCAGACCATGACTCCAGGTGTTCGTCCACTGTAACGTTCGAAATTGCACTCTGTAAGGTGGCGTTCACCGGCATAGAGTCGGACGCGAATGCGGCTATCATAGTGCCACAAATTAAAGCGGGATTCGTCAGAAAACACAACATACTGCCAATCAGCAAGCCAGTCCTTATGCCGATTAGCCTATTGTAGCCGCAGGTGGCGATAGTTTAGCGTGAGCGGAAACCTGTATTATAAAGGAGTCTTTGTGCGCAGTCCACGCTGCATCAGACGTCTACGAATTGATGAAGCACACATTGAAACACTTGTAGCAGTTGACCACTGTGCTGCCAGTTGTCTGGAAGAAGAATAAATCTGGCGTTCAGAGGGCGCTGCTCAGCGTACGCATGCGCTACGCGTCTAAAATTCTGATCAT